>MU090119.1:10394-28385 GCA_014858505.1 Corymbia citriodora subsp. variegata
GAGCAAAAAAGTTGCCTATGTTGTAAATTTCGACGTGGCTCGCCTACCGGCGGCACGCCAGACCTCCCGGGAACGTCGCTGCCCTGTCCTGGCGGATCGCGAGTGGAATGGCCTCAACAGCACGCCGAACCGGTGATTTCGGATGCCCAGAAGTCAGAAACAGGCCAAAAGACCACCCCAGAATGGCCCCAAAATGCCTAGAGAACCCGTCGGCTTCACCCGTTCGCGGCATTTCGCGGGGATTCTGCAGTTTGGGACCAGTTTCCGGTTGAAAATCTCGAACAGCGGGCAGCCGGGTCGGCCCGTATGGACATCCGGAGGCCGAGCCCCACTAGCCCAGCCCCGAGAGGCCCCAAACCGAGCAAAAAAGTTGCCTATGTTTTAAATTTCGACGCGGCTCACCTACCGGCGGACGCTAGCCGCCCCGGGAAAGTCGCTGCCCTGTCCTGGCGGGTCGCGAGCGGAACGGCCCCAACAGCACGCCGGACCGGTGATTTCGGCTACCCAGAAGTCGGAAACAGGCCAAAAGACCACCCCAGAATGGCCCCAAAATGCCTAGAGAACTCGCCGGCTTGACCTGTTCGCGACATTTGGCGGGGATTCGGCAGTTTAGGTCCAGTTTCCGGTCGAAAATCTCGAACAGCGGGCAGCCGGGTCGGCCCGTACGGACATCCGGAGGCCTCGCCCCACTTGCCCTGCCCCGAGAGGCCCCAAACCGAGCAAAAAAGTTGCCTATGTTGTAAATTTCGACGTAGCTCGCCTACCGGCGGCACGCCAGCCCTCCCGGGAACGTCGCTGCCCTGTCCTGGCGGATCGCGAGTGGAATGGCCCCAACAGCATGCCGAACCGGTGATTTCGGCTGCCCAGAAGTCGGAAACAGGCCAAAATACCACCCTAGAATGGCCCCAAAATGCCTAGAGAACTCGCCGGCTTGACCCGTTCGCGGCATTTGGCGGGGATTCTGCAGTTTGGGTCCAGTTTCCGGTCGAAAATCTCGAACAGCGGGCAGCTTGGTCGTCCCGTACGGACATTCGAAGGCCGAGCCCCACTTGCCCAGCCCCAAGAGGCCCCAAACCGAGCAAAAAAGTTGCCTATGTTGTAAATTTCGACGTAGCTCGCCTACCGGAGGCACGCCAGCCCTCCCGGGAACGTCGCTGCCCTATCCTGGTGGATCGCGAGTGGAATAGCCCCAACAGCACGCCGAACCGGTGATTTCGGCTGCCAGAAGTCGGAAACAGGACAAAAGACCACCCCAGAATGGCCCCAAAATGCCTAGAGAACTCGTCGACTTGACCCGTTCGCAGCATTTAGTGGGGATTCTGCAGTTTGGATCCAGTTTCCGGTCCAAAATCTCGAACAGCGGGCAGCCGGGTCGTCCCGTACGGACATCCGGAGGCTGAGCCCCACTTGCCCAGCCCCGAGAGGCCCCAAACCGAGCAAAAAAGTTGTCTATGTTGTAAATTTCGAGACGGCTCACCTACCGGCGGCACGCCAGCCGGCCACGAGAACGTCGATGCCCTATCCTGGGGGGCCGCGAGCGGAACGAGCCCAACAGAATGCCAGACCGGTGATTTCGGCTGCACAGAAGTCGGAAACAGGCCAAAAGACCACCCTAGAATGGCCCCAAAATGCCTAGAGAACTCGCCGGCTTGACCCGTTGGCGCCATTTGGCGGGGATTCTGCAGTTTGGATCCAGTTTACGGTCGAAAATCTCGAACAGCGGGTAGCCGGGTCGGCCCGTACAGACATCCGGAGGCCGAACCCCACTTGCTCAGCCCCGAGAGGCCCCAAACCGAGCAAAAAAGTTGTCTATGTTGTAAATTTCGACGTGGCTCACCTACCGGCGGCTCGCCAGCCGCCCCCGGGAACGTCGCTGCCCTGTCCTGGCGAGTCGCGAGCGGAACGGCCCCAACAGCACGCCGGACCGGTGATTTCGGTTGCCCAGAAGTCGGAAACCGGCCAAAAGACCACCCCAGAATGGCCCTAAAATGCCTAGAGAACTCGCCGGCTTGACCCGTTCGCGGCATTTGGCGGGGATTCTGCAGTTTGGGTCGAGTTTCCGGTCAAAAATGTCGAACAGCGGATAGCCGGGATGGCCCGTACGGACATCCGGAGGCCGAGCCCCACTTGCTCAGCCCCGAGAGGCCCCAAACCGAGCAAAAAAGTTGTCTATGTTGTAAATTTCAACGCGGCTCCCGTACCGGCGGCACGCCTGCCGCCCCGGAAACGTCGCTGCCCTGTCCTGGGGGGTCGCGAGCGGAACGGCCCCAACAGCACGCCGGACCGGTGATTTCGGCTGCCCAGAAGTCAGAAACAGGCCAAAAGACCTCCCCAGAATGGCCCCAAAATGTCAAGAGAACTCGCCGGCTTGACCCGTTCGCGGCATTTGGCGGGGATTCTGCAGTTTGGGTCCAGTTTCCGGTCGAAAATCTCGAACAGCGGGCAGCCGTGTCGGCCCGTACGGACATCCGGAAGCCGAGCCCCACTTGCCCAGCCTCGAGAGGCCCCAAACCGAGCAAAAAAGTTTCTATGATGTAAATTTCGAGACGGCTCACCTACCGACGGCATGCCAGCCGCCCCCGGGAACGTCGCTGCCCGGTCCTGGCAAGTCACGAGCGGAACGGCCGCAACAGCATGCCGGACGGGTTATTTTGGCTGCCCAGAAGTCGGAAACAGGCCAAATGACCACCCCGGAATGGCCCCAAAACGCCTAGAGAACTCGCCGGCTTGACCCGTTCGCGGCATTTGGCAAGGATTCTGTTGTTTGGGTCCAGTTTCCGGTCGAAAATCTCGAACAGCTGGCAGCCGGGTCGCCCCGTACGGACATCCTGAGGCCGAGCCCCACTTGCCCAGCCCCGAGAGGCCCCAAACCGAGTAAAAAAGTCGCCTATGTTGTAAGTTTCGACGCTGCTCACCTACCGGCGGCACGCCAGCCGCCCCCGGGCTGGTCGTTGCCCTGTCCTTGGGGGTCGCGAGCGGAACGGCCCCTTCGGCTGCCTAGAAGTCGGAAACAGGCCAAATGACCACCTCAGAGTGGACCCAAAATGCCAAGAGAACTCGCCGGCTTGACCCGTTCGCGGCATTTGGCGGGGATTCTGCAGTTTGGGTCCAGTTTCCGGTCGAAAATCTCGAACATGGGACAGCCGAGTCGGCCCGTACGGACATCCGGAGGGCGAGCCCCACTTGCCGAGCCCCGAGAGGCCCCAAACCGAGCAAAAAAGTTTCTATGATGTAAATTTCGAGACGGCTCACCTACCGGGAACGTCGCTGCCTTGTCCTGGCAAGTCGCGAGCGGAACGGCCGCAACAGCATGCCGGACGGGTGATTTCGGCTGCCCAGAAGTCGGAGACAGGCCAAAAGACCACCCCGGAATGGCCCCAAAATGCCTAGAGAACTCGCCGGCTTGACCCGTTCGCGGCATTTGTCGGGGATTCTGCAGTTTGGGTCCAGTTTCCGGTCGAAAATCTCGAACAGGGGGCAGCCGGGTCGGCCCATACGGACATCCGGAGGCCGAGCCCCACTTGCCCAGCCCCGAGAGGCCCCAAACCGAGCAAAAAAGTTGCCTATGTTGTAAATTTCGACGCTGCTCACCTACCGGCGGCACGCCAGCTGCCCCCGAGAACGTCGTTGCCCTGTCCTTGGGGGTCGCGAGCGGAACGGCCCCAACAGCAGCCGGACCGGTGATTTCGGCTGTCCAGAATTCGGAAACAGGCCAAAAGGCCACCCCAGAATGGCCCCAAAATGCCTAGAGAACACGCCGGCTTGACCCATTCGCGGCATTTGGCGGGGATCCTGCATTTTCGGTCCAATTTCCGGTTGAAAATCTCGAACAGCGGGCAGCCGGGTCGGCCCGTACGGACATCCGGAGGCCGAGCCCCACTTGCCCAGTCCCGAGAGGCCCTAAACCGAGCAAAAAAGTTGCCTATGTTGTAAATTTCGACGCGGCTCACCTACCGGCGGCACGCCAGCCGCCCCGAGAACGTCGCAGCCCTGTGCTGGTGGGTCGCGAGCGGAACGGCCCCAACAGCACGGCAGACCGGTCATTTCGGCCGACCAGAAGTCGGAACCAGGCCAAATGACCACCCCAGAATGGCCCCAAAATGCCTAGAGAACTCGCTGGCTTGACCCGTTCGTGACATTTGGCGGGGATTCTGCAGTTTGGGTCCAGTTTCCGGTCGAAAATATCGAACAACGGGTAGCCGGGTCGGCCCGTACGGACATCCGGAGGCCGAGCCCCACTTGCCCAACCCCGAGAGGCCCCAAACCGAGCAAAAAAGTTGCCTATGTTGGAAATTTCGACGCGGCTCCCCTACCGGCGCCACGCCAGCCGCCCCCGGGAACGTCGCTGCCCTGTCCTGGCGGGTCGCGAGCGGAACGGCCCCAACAGCACGCCGGACCGGTGATTTCGGCTGCCCAGAAATCGGAAACAGGCCAAAAGACCACCCTAGAATGGCCCCAAAATGCCTAGAGAACTCGCCGGCTTTACCCGTTCGCGGCATTTGGCGGGGATTCTGCAGTTTGGGTCCAGTTTCCGGTCGAAAATCTCGAACAGCGGGCAGCCGGGTCGGCCCGTAAGGACATCCGGAGGTCGAGGCCCACTTGCCCAGCCCCGAGAGGCCCCAAACCGAGCAAAAGAGTTACCTATGTTGTAAATTTCGACGCGGCTCCCGTACCGGCGGCACGCCAGCCGCCCCGGGAACGTCGCTGCCCTGTCCTGGCGGGTCGCGAGGCGAACGGCCCCTACAGCACGCCGGACGGGTGATTCGGCTGCCCAGAATTCGGAATCAGGCCAAAAGACCACCCTAGAATGGCCCCAAAATGCCTAGAGAACTCGCCGGCTTGACCCGTTCGCGGAATTTCCGGGGATTCTGCAGTTTGCGTCTAGTTTCCGGTCGAAAATCTAGAACGGNACATCCGGAGGCCGAGCCCCACTTGCCCAGCCCCGAGAGGCCCCAAACCGAGCAAAAAAGTTCTCTATGTTGTAAATTTCGAGACGGCTCACCTACCGGCGGCACGCCAGCCGCCCCCGGGAACGTCGATGCCCTGTCCTGGGGGGTCGCGAGCGAAACGACCCCAACAGCACGCCGGACCGGTGATTTCGGCTGCTCAGAATTCGGAAACAGGCCAAATGACCACCCCAGAATGGCCCCAAAATGCCTAGAGAACTCGCCGGCTTGACCCGTTCGAGGAATTTGGCGGTGAATCTGCAGTTTGGGTCCAGTTTCCGGTCGAAAATCTCGAACAGGGGACAGCCGGGTCGGCCCATACGGACATCCGGAGGCCGAGCCCACTTGCCCAGCCCCGAGAAGCCCCAAACCGAGCAAAAAAGTTGCCTATGTTGTAAATTTCGACGTAGCTCGCCTACCGGCGGCACGCCAGCCCTCCCGGGAACGTCGCTGCCCTGTCCTGGCGGATCACGAGTGGAATGGCCCCAACAGCATGCCGAACCGGTGATTTCGGCTGCCCAGAAGTCGGAAACAGGCCAAAATACCACCCTAGAATGGCCCCAAAATGCCTAGAGAACTCGCCGGCTTGACCCGTTCGCGGCATTTGGCGGGGATTCTGCAGTTTGGGTCTAGTTTCCGGTCGAAAAACTCGAATAGCGGGCAGCCGGGTCGGCCCGTACGGACATCCGGAGGTTAAGCCCCACTTGCCCAGCCCCGAGAGGCCCCAAACCGAGCAAAAAAGTTGCCTATGTTGTAAATTTCAACACGGCTCACCTACCGGCGGCACACCAGCCGTCCCGGGAATGTCGCTGCCCTGTCCTGCCGGGTCGCGAGGGGAGCGGTCCCAACAGCACGCCGGACCGGTGATTTCGGCTGCACAGAAGTCGGAAACAGGCCAAAAGACCACCCCAGAATGGCCCCAAAATGCCTAGAGAACTCGCCGGCTTGACCCGTTCGCGGAATTTGGCGGGGAGTCTGCAGTTTGGGTCTAGTTTCCGGTCGAAAATCTCGAACAGCGGGTATTCGGGTCGGCCCGTACGGACATCCGGAGGCCGAGCCCCACTTGCCTAGCCCCGAGAGTCCCCAAACCGAGCAAAAAAGTTGTCTATGTTGTAAATTTCGACGCGGCTCACCTACCGGCGGCAGCCAGCAGCCCCGGGAACGTCGCTGCCCTGTCTTGGCAAGTCACGAGCAGAACGGCCCCAACAGCATGCCGGACGGGTGATTTCGGCTGCCCAGAAGTCGGAAACAGGCCAAAAGACCACCCCAGAATGGCCCCAAAATGCCTAGAGAACTCGCCGGCTTCACCCGTTCGCGGCATTTGGCGGGATTCTGCAGTTTGGGTCTAGTTTCCGGTCGAAAATCTCGAACAGCGGGCAGCCGAGTCGGCCCGTACGGACATCCGGAGGCCGAGCCCCACTAGCCCAGCCCCGAGAGGCCCCAAACTGCGCAAAAAAGTTGCCTATATTGTAAATTTCGACGCGGCTCCCCTACCGGCGGCACGCCAGCCGCCTCGGGAACGTCGCTGCCCTGTCCTGGCGGGTCGAGAGCGGAACGCCCCCAACAGCACGCCGGACCGGTGATTTCGGCTGCACAGAAGTCGGAAACAGGCCAAAAGACCACCCCAAAATGCCTAGAGAACTTGCCGGCTTGACCCGTTCGCGGAATTTGGCTAGGATTCTGCAGTTTGGGTCCAATTTCCGGTCGAAAATCTGGAACAGCGGGTAGCCGGGTCGGCCCGTACGGACATCCGGAGGCCAAGCCCCACTAGCCCAGCCCCGAGAGGCCCCAAACCGAGCAAAAAAGTTGCCTATGTTGTAAATTTCGACGCGGCTCACCTACCGGCGGCACGCAAGCCGCCCCGGGAACGTCGCTGCCATGTCCTGGCGGGTCGCGAGCGGAACGGCCCCAACAGCACGCCGGACCGGTGATTTCGGCTGCACAGAAGTCGGAAACAGGCCAAAAGACCACCCCAGAATGGCCCCAAAATGCCTAGACAACTTGCCGGCTTGACCCGTTCGCGGAATTTGGCGGGGATTCAGCAGTTTGGGTCCAGTTTCCGGTCAAAAATCTCGAACAGCAGGTAGCCGGGTCGGCCCGTACGGACATTCGGAGGCCGAGCCCCACTTGCCCAGCCCCAAGAGGCCCCAAACCGAGCAAAAAAGTTGTCTATGTTGTAAATTTCGACACGGCTCACCAACCGGCGGCACACCAGCCGCCCCCGGGAACGTCGATGCCCTGTCCTGGGGGGTCGCGAGCGGAACGACCCCAACAGCACGCCGGACCGATGATTTCGGGTGCCCAGAGGTCGGAAACAGGCCAAAAGACCACCCCAGAATGGCCCCAAAATGCCTAGAGAACTCGCCGGCTTGACCCGTTCGCGGCATTTCGCGGGGATTCTGCAGTTTGGGTCCAGTTTCCGGTTGAAAATCTTGAACAGCGGGCTGCCGGGTCGGCCCGTACGGACATCCGGAGGCCGAGCCCCACTTGCCCAGCCCCGAGAGGCCCCAAACCGAGCAAAAAAGATGTCTATGTTGTAAATTTCGACACGGCTCACCTACCGGCGGCACACCAGCCGCCCCCCGGAACGTCGATGCCCTGTCCTGGGGGGTCGCGAGTGGAACGACCCCAACAGCACGACGGACCGATGATTTCGGCTGCCCAGAAGTCGGAAACAGGCCAAAAGACCACCCCAGAATGGCCCCAAAATGCCTAGAGAACTCGCCAGCTTGACCCGTTCGTGGCATTTCGCGGGGATTCTGCAGTTTGGGTCCAGTTTACGGATGAAAATCTCGAACAGCGGGCAGCCGGGTCGGCCCGTACGGACATCCGGAGGCCGAGCCCCACTTGCCCAGCCCCGAGAGGCCCCAAACCGAGCAAAAAAGTTGTCTATTTTGTAAATTTCGACGCGGCTCACCTACCGGCGGCACGCCAGCCGCCCCGGGAACGTCGCTGCCCTGTCCTGGCTGGTCGCGAGCAGAACGGCCCCGACAGCATGCCGGACCGGTCATTTCGGCTGCCCAGAAGTCGGAAACAGGCCAAAAGACCACCCAAGAATGGCCCCTAAATGCCTACAAAACTCGCCGGCTTGACCCGTTCACGGCATTTGGCGGGGATTCTGCAGTTTGGGTACAGTTTCAGGTCGAAAATCTCGAACAGCGGGCAGCCGGGTCGGCCCATACGGACATCCGGAGGCCGTGCCCCACTTGCCCAGCCCCGAGAGACCCCAAACCGAGCAAAAAAGTTGCCTATGTTGTAAATTTCGACGCAGCTCACCTATCGGCGGCACGCCAGCCGCCCCGGGAACGTCGCTGCCCTTTCCTGGCGGGTCGCGAGCGAAACGGCCCCAACAGCACGCCGAGCCGGTGATTTCGGCTGCCCAGAAGTGGGAAATAGGCCAAAAGACCACCTCAGAATGGCCCCAAAATGCCTAGAGAACTCGCCGGCTTGACCCGTTCGCGGCATTTGGCGGGGATTCTACAGTGTGGGTCCAGCTTCCGGTTGAAAATCTCGAACAGCTGGCTGCCGGGTCAGACCGTACGGACATCCGGAGGCCGAGCCCCACTTGCCCAGCCCCGAGAGGCCCCAAACCGAGCAAAAAAGTTGTCTATTTTGTAAATTTCGACGCGGCTCACCTACCGGCGGCACGCCAGCCGCCCCGGGAACGTCGCTGCCCTATCCATGCTGGTCGCGAGCGGAACGGCCCCAACAGCATGTCGGACCGGTCATTTCGGCTGCCCAGAAGTCGGAAACAGGCCAAAAGACCACCCAAGAATGGCCCCAAAATGCCTACAAAACTCGCCGGCTTGACCCGTTCGCGGCATTTGGCGGGGATTCTGCAGTTTGGGTACAGTTTCAGGTCGAAAATCTCGAACAGCGGGCAGCCGGGTCGGCCCATACGGACATCCGGAGGCTGTGCCCCACTTGCCCAGCCCCGAGAGGCCCCAAACCGAGCAAAAAAGTTGCCTATGTTGTAAATTTCGATGCAGCTCACCTATCGGCGGCACGCCAGCCGCCCCGGGAACGTCGCCGTCCTGTCCTGGCGGGTCGCGAGCGAAACGGCCCCAACAGCACGCCGAGCCGGTGATTTCGGCTGCCCAGAAGTGGGAAATAGGCCAAAAGACCACCCCAGAAAGGCCCCAAAATGCCTAGAGAACTCGCCGGCTTGACCCGTTCGCGGCATTTGGCGGGGATTCTACAGTGTGGGTCCAGCTTCCGGTCGAAAATCTCGAACAGCGGGCAGCCGGGTCGGCCTGTACGGACATCCGGAGGCCGAGCCCCACTTGCCCAGCCCCGAGAGGCCCCAAACCAAGCAAAAAAGTTGTCTATGTTGTAAATTTCGAGACGGCTCACCTACCGGCGGCACGCCAGCCGCCCCCGGGAACGTCGATGCCCTATCCTGGGGGGTCGCGAGCGAAACGACCCCAACAGCACCCGGACCGGTGATTTAGGCTGCCCAGAATTCGGAAACAGGCCAAATGACCACCCCGGAATGGCCCCAAAGTGCCTACATAACTCGCCGGCTTGACCCGTTCGCGGCATTTGGCCGGGATTCTGCAGTTTGGGTCCAGTTTCCGGTCGAAAATCTCGAACAGCGGGCAGCCGGGTCGGCCCGTACGGACATCCGGAGGCCGAGCCCCACTTGCCCAGCCCCGAGAGGCCCGAAACCGAGCAAAAAAGTTGTCTATGTTGTAAATTTCGACGAGGCTCACCTACCGGCGGCTCGCCAGCCGCCCCGGGAACGTCGCTGCCCTTTCCTAGCGGGTCGCGAGCGGAACGGCCCAACAGCACGCCGGACCGTTGATTTCGGCTGCCCAGAAGTCGGAAACAGGCCAAATGACCACCTCAGAATGGACCCAAAATGCCAAAAGAACTCGCCGGCTTGACCCGTTCGCGGCATTTGGCGGGGATTCTGCAGTTTGGGTCCAGTTTCCGGTCGAAAATCTCGAACATGGGACAGCCGAGTCGGCCCGTACGGACATCCGGAGGGCGAGCCCCACTTGCCCAGCCCCGAGAGGCCCCAAACCGAGCAAAAAAGTTTCTATGTTGTAAATTTCGAGACGGCTCACCTACCGGCGGCATGCCAGCCGCCCCCGGGAACGTCGCTGCCTTGTCCTGGTAAGTCGCGAGTGGAACGGCCGCAACTGCATGCCGGACGGGTGATTTCGGCTGCCCAGACGTCGGAGACAGGCCAAAAGACCACCCCGGAATGGCCCCAAAATGCCTAGAGAACTCGCCGGCTTGACCCGTTCGCGGCATTTGTCGGGGATTCTGCAGTTTCGGTCCAGTTTCCGGTCGAAAATCTCGAACAGGGGGCAGCCGGGTCGGCCCATACGGACATCCGGAGGCCGAGCCCCACTTGCCCAGCCCCGAGAGGCCCCAAACCGAGCAAAAAAGTTGCCTATGTTGTAAATTTCGACGCTGCTCACCTACCGGCGGCACGCCAGCTGCCCCCGAGAACGTCGTTGCCCTGTCCTTGGGGGTCGCGAGCGGAACGGCCCCAACAGCACGCCGGACCGGTGATTTCGGCTGTCCAGAATTCGGAAACAGGCCAAAAGACCACCCCAGAATGGCCCCAAAATGCCTAGAGAACTCGCCGGCTTGACCCATTCGCGGCATTTGGCGGGGATCCTGCAGTTTCGGTCCAGTTTTCGGTTGAAAATCTCGAACAGCGGGCAGCCGGGTCGGCCCGTACGGACATCCGCAGGCCGAGCCCCACTTGCCCAGTCCCGAGAGGCCCCAAACCGACCAAAAAAGTTGCCTATGTTGTAAATTTCGACGCGGCTCACCTACCGGCGGCACGCCAGCCGCCCCGAGAACGTCGCAGCCCTGTGCTGGTGGGTCGCGAGCGGAACGGCCCCAACAGCACGGCGGACCGGTGATTTCGGCCGGCCAAAAGTCGGAACCAGGCCAAATGACCACCCCAGAATGGCCCCAAAATGCCTAGAGAACTCGCCGGCTTGACCCGTTCGCGGCATTTAGCGGGGATTTTGCAGTTTAGGTCCAGTTTCCGGTCGAAAATCTCGAACAGCGGGCAGCCGGGTCGGCCCGTACGGACATCCGGAGGCCGAGCCCCACTTGCCCAGCCACGAGAGGCCCCAAACCGAGCAAAAAAGTTGCCCATGTTGGAAATTTCGACGCGGCTCACCTACCGATGGCACGCCAGCCGCCCTGGGAACGTCGCTGCCCTGTCCTGGCAGGTCGCAAGCAGAACGGCCCCAACAGCATGTCGGACCGGTGATTCCGACTGCCCAGAAGTCAGAAACAGGCCAAAAGACCACCCCAGAATGGTCCCACAATGGCTAGAGAACTCGTCGGCTTGACCCGTTCGCGGCATTTGGCGGTGATTCTGCAGCTCGGGTCCAGTTTCCGGTCGAAAATCTCGAACAGCGGGCAGCTGGATAGGCCCTTACGGACATCCAAAGGCCGAGCCCCTCTTGCCCAGTCCTGAGAGGCCCTAAACCGAGCAAAAAAGTTGTCTATGTTGTAAATTTGGACGCGGGTCATCTACCGGCGGCACGCCAGCCGCCCCGGGAACGTCGCCGCCCTGTCCTGGCGGATCGGAAGTGGAACGGCCCCAACAGCATGCCGGACCGGTGATTCCGGCTGCCCGGAAGTCGGAAACAGTTCAAAAGACCACCCCAGAGTGGTCCCAAAATGCCTAGAGAACTCGCCGGCTTGACCCGTTCGCGGCATTTGGCATGGATTTTGCAGCTCGGGTCCAGTTTCCGGTGGAAAAGTTCGAACAGCGGGCGGCCGGATAGGCCCGTACGAACATCCGGAGGCCGAGCCCCACTTGCCCAACCCTGAGAGGCCCTAAACCGAGCAAAAACGTTGTCTATGTTGTAAATTTCGACGCGGGTCACCTACCGGCGGCACGCCAGCCGTCTCGGAAACGTCGCCGCCCTGTCCTGGCGGATCGAAAGCGGAACGGCCCCAACAGCACGCCGGACCGGTGATTCCGGCTGCCCATAAGTCGGAAACTGGCCAAAAGACCACCCCAGAATGGTCCCACAATGCCTAGAGAACTCGCCGGCTTGACCCATTCGCGGTATTTGGCAGAGAGTCTGTAGCTCGGGTCCAGTTTCCGGTCGAAAATCTCGAACAGCGGGCAGCCGGATAGGCCCCTACGGACATCCGAAGGCCGAGCCCCACTACCTAGCCCTGAGAGGCCCTAAACCGATCAAAAAAGTTGTCTATGTTGTAAATTTCGACGCGGGTCACCTACCGGCGGCACGCCAGCCGCCCCGGGAACGTCGTCGCTCGGGAACGTCGCCGCCCTGTCCTGGCGGATCGAAAGCGGAACGGCCCCAACAGCACGCCGGACCGGTGATTCCGGCTGCCCAGAAGTCGGAAACAGGCCAAAAGACCACTCGAGAATGGTCCCAAAATGCATAGAGAACTTGCAGGCTTGACCCGTTCGCGGCATTTTGCGGGGATTCTGCAGCTCGAGTCCAATTTTACGTCGAAAATCTCGAACAGCGGGCAGCCGGATAGGCCCGTACGGACATCCGGAGGCCGAGCCCCACTTGCCCAGCCCTCAGAGGCCCTAAACCGAGCAATAAAGTTGTCTATGTTGTAAAATTCGACGCGGGTCACCTATCGGTGGCACGCCAGCCGCCCCGAGAACGTCGCCGCCCTGTCCTGGCGGATCGAAAGCGGAATGGCCCCAACAGCACGCCGGACCAGTGATTCCGACAGCCCAGAAGTCGGAAACAGGCCAAAAGACCACCCCAGAATGGCCCCAAAATGCCTAGAGAACTCGCCGGCTTGACCCGTTCGCGGCATTTGGCGGGGATTCTGCAGCTCGGGTCCAGTTTCCGGTCGAAAATCACGAACAGCGGGGAGCCAGATAGGCCCGTACGGACATCTGGAGGGCGAGCCCCACTTGCCTAGCCGTGAGAGCCCTAAACCGAGCAAAAAAGTTGTCTATGTTGTAAATTTCGAAGCGGGTCACCTACCGGCGGCACGCCAGCCGCCCTGTCCTATCGGATCGAAAGCGGAACGGCCCTAACAGCACGTCGGACTGGTGATTCCGGCTTCCCAGAGGCGGAAACAGGCCAAAAGACCACCCCAGAATGGTCCCACAATGCCTAGAGAACTTGTCGGCTTGACCCGTTCGCGGCATTTGGTGGAGATTCTGCAGCTCGGGTCCAGTTTCCGGTCGAAAATCTCGAACAGCGGCCAGCCGGATAGGCCCGTACGGATATCCGAAGGCCGAGCCCCACTTGCCCAGCCCTGAGAGGCCCTAAACCGAGCAAAAAAGTTGTCTATGTTGTAAATTTGGACGCGGGTCACCTACCGGCGGCACGCCAGCCGTCCCGGGAATGTCGATGCCCTGTCCTGGGGGGTCGCGAGCGGAACGACCCCAACAGCACGCCGGATCGGTGATTTCGGCTGCCCAGAAGTTGGAAACAGGCCAAATGACCACCCCAGAATGGCCCCAAAATGCCTAGAGAACTCGCCGGCTTGACCCGTTCGCGGCATTTGGCGGGGATTCTGCAGTTTGGGTCAAGTTTCCGGTAGAAAATCTCGAACAGCGGGCAGCCGGGTAGGCCCGTACGGACATCCGGAGGCCGAGCCCCACTTGCCCAGCCCCAAGAGGCCCCAAACCGAGCAAAAAAGTTGCCTATGTTGTAAATTTCGACGCTGCTCGCCTACAGGCGGCACACCAGCCCTCCTGGGAACGTCGCTGCCCTGTCCTGGCGGGTCGCGAGGGGAATGGCCCCAACAGCACGCCGGACTGGTGATTTCGGCTGCACACAAGTCGGAAACAGGCCAAAAGACCACCCCAGAGCGGCATTTGGCGGGGATTCTGCAGTTTGGGTCTAGTTTCCAGTTGAAAATCTCGAACAGCGGGCAGCCGGGTCGGCCCGTACGGACATCCGGAGGCCGAGCCCCACTTGCCCAAGCCCGAGAGGCCCCAAACCGAGCGAAAACGTTGTCTATGTTGTAAATTTCGACGCGGCTCACCTACCGTCGGCACGCCAGCCGCCCCAGGAACGTCGCTGCCCTGTCCTGGCGGGTCGCGAATGGAACGGCCCAACAGCACGCNTGTCCTGGCGGATCGAAAGCGGAACGGCCCCAACAGCACGCCGGCCGGTGATTCCGGCAGCCCAGAAGTCGGAAACAGGCCAAAAGACCACCCTAGAATGGTCCCAAAATGCCTAGAGAACTCGCCGGCTTGACCCGTTCGCGGCATTTGGCGGGGATTCTGCAGCTCGGGTCCAGTTTCCGGTCGAAAATCACGAACAGCGGGGAGCCAGATAGGCCCGTACGGACATCTGGAGGCCGAGCCCCACTTGCCTAGCCGTGAGAGCCCTAAACCGAGCAAAAAAGTTGTCTATGTTGTAAATTTCGAAGCGGGTCACCTACCGGCTGCACGCCAGCCGCCCTGTCCTATCGGATCGAAAGCGGAACGGCCCTAACAGCACGTCGGACCGGTGATTCCGGCTTCCCAGAAGCGGAAACAGGCCAAAAGTCCACCCCAGAATGGTCCCACAATGCCTAGAGAACTCGTTGGCTTGACCCGTTCGCGGCATTTGGCGGAGATTCTGCAGCTCGGGTCCAGTTTCCGGTCGAAAATCTCGAACAGCGGCCAGCCGGATAGGCCCGTACGGATATCCGAAGGCCGAGCCCCACTTGCCCAGCCCTGAGAGGCCCTAAACCGAGCAAAAAAGTTGTCTATGTTGTAAATTTGGACGCGGGTCACCTACCGGCGGCACGCCAGCCGCCCCGGGAACGTCGCCGCCCTTTCCTGGCGGATCGGAAGTGGAACGGCCCCAACAGCACGCCGGACCGGTGATTCCGGCTGCCCGGAAGTCAGAAACAGACCCAAAGACCACCCCAGAGTGGTCCCAAAATGCCTAGAGAACTAGCCGGCTTGAACCGTTCGCGGCATTTGGCACGGATTCGGCAGCTCGGGTCCAGTTTCTGATGGAAAATCTCGAACAGCGGGCAGCCGGATAGGCCCGTACGGACATTCGGAGGCCGAGCCCCACTTGCCCAACCCTGAGAGGCCCTAAACCGAGCAAAAACGTTGTCTATGTTGTAAATTTCGACGCGGGTCACCTACCGGCGGCACGCCAGCCGTCCCGGGAATGTCGATGCCCTGTCCTGGGGGGTCGCGAGCGGAACGACCCCAACAGCACGCCGGATCGGTGATTTCGGCTGCCCAGAAGTCGGAAACAGGCCAAATGACCACCCCAGAATGGCCCCAAAATGCCTAGAGAACTCGCTGGCTTGACCCGTTCGCGGCATTTGGCGGGGATTCTGCAGTTTGGGTCAAGTTTCCGGTCGAAAATCTCGAACAGCGGGCAGCCGGGTAGGCCCGTACGGACATCCGGAGGCCGAGCCCCACTTGCCCAGCCCCAAGAGGCCCCAAACCGAGCAAAAAAGTTGCCTATGTTGTAAATTTCGACGCTGCTCGCCTACAGGCGGCACACCAGCCCTCCTGGGAACGTCGCTGCCCTGTCCTGGCGGGTCGCGAGGGGAATGGCCCCAACAGCACGCCGGACTGGTGATTTCGGCTGCACACAAGTCGGAAACAGGCCAAAAGACCACCCCAGAGCGGCATTTGGCGGGGATTCTGCAGTTTGGGTCCAGTTTCCGGTTGAAAATCTCGAACAGCGGGCAGCCGGGTCGGCCCGTCAGGACATCCGGAGGCCGAGCCCCACTTGCCCAAGCCCGAGAGGCCCCAAACCGAGCGAAAACGTTGTCTATGTTGTAAATTTCGACGCAGCTCACCTACCGTCGGCACGCCAGCCGCCCCGGGAACGTCGCTGCCCTGTCCTGGCGGGTCGCGAATGGAACGGCCCAACAGCACGCCGGACCGGTGATTTCGGCTGTCCAGACGTCGGAAACAGGCCAAAAGACCACCCCAGAATGGCCCCAAAATGCCTAAAGAACTCGCCGGCTTAACCCGTTCGCGGCATTTGGCGGAGATTCTGCAGTTTGGGTCCAGTTTCCGGTCGAAAATCTCGAATAGCGGGCAGCCGGGTCGGCCCGTACGGACATCCGGCGGCCGAGCCCCACTTGGCCAGCCCCGAGAGGCCCCAAACCAAGCAAAAAAGTTGCCTATGTTGTAAATTTTGACGCGGCTCACCTACCGGCGGCACGCCAGCCCTCCCGAGAACGTCGCTGCCCTGTCCTGGCGAGTCGCGAGGGGAACGGCCCCAACAGCACGCCGGACCGGTGATTTCGGCAGCACACAAGTCGGAAACAGGCCAAAAGACCACCCCAGAATGGCCACAAAATGCCTAGAGAACTCGCAGGCTTGACCCGTTCGCGGCATTTGGCGGGGATTCTGCAGTTTGGGTCCAGTTTCCGGTCGAAAATCTCGAACAGAGGGCAGCAGAGTCGGCCCGTACGGACATCCGGTGGCCGAGCCCCACTTGCCCAGCCCCGAGAGGCCCCAAACCGAGCAAAAAAGTTGTCTATGTTGTAAATTTCGACGCGGCTCACCTACCGACGGCAGCCAGCCGCCCCGGGAACGTCGCTGCCCTGTCCTGGCTAGTCACGAGCAGAACGGCCCCAACAGCATGCCGGACGGGTGACTTCGGCTACCCAGAAGTCGGAAACAGGCCAAAAGACCACCCTAGTATGGCCCCAAAATGCCTAGAGAACTCGCCGGCTTGACCCGTTCGCGGCATTTGGCGGGATTCTGCAGTTTGGGTCTAGTTTCCGGTCGAAAATCTCGAACAGCGGGCAGCCGGGTCGGCCCGTACGGACATCCGGAGGCCGAGCCCCACTAGCCCAGCCCCGAGAGGCCCCAAACTGCGCAAAAAAGTTGCCTATATTGTAAATTTCGACGTGGCTCCCCTACCGGCGGCACGCCAGCCGCCTCGGGAACGTCGCTGCCCTGTCCTGGCGGGTCGAGAGCGGAACGCCCCCAACAGCACGCCGGACCGGTGATTTCGGCTGCACAGAAGTTGGAAACAGGCCAAAAGACCACCCCAAAATGCCTAGAGAACTTGCCGGCTTGACCCGTTCGCGGAATTTGGCTAGGATTCTGCAGTTTGGGTCCAATTTCTGGTCGAAAATCTGGAACAGCGGGTAGCCGGGTCGGCCCGTACGGACATCCGGAGGCCGAGCCCCACTTGCCCAGCCCCGAGAGGCCCCAAACCGAGCAAAAAAGTTGCCTATGTTGTAAATTTCGACGCGGCTCACCTACCGGCGGCACGCAAGCCGCCCCGGGAACGTCGCTGCCATGTCCTGGCGGGTCGCGAGCGGAACGGCCCCAACAGCACGCCGGACCGGTGATTTCGGCTGCACACAAGTCGGAAACAGGCCAAAAGACCACCCCAGAATGGCCACAAAATGCCTAGAGAACTTGCCGACTTGACCCGTTCGCGGAATTTGGCGGGGATTCAGCAGTTTGGGTCCAGTTTCCGGTCGAAAATCTCGAACAGCAGGTAGCCGGGTCGGCCCGTACGGATATCCGGAGGCCGAGCCCCACTTGCCCAGCCCCAAGAGGCCCCAAACCGAGCAAAAAAGTTGTCTATGTTGTAAATTTCGACACGGCTCACCTACCGGCGGCACACCAGCCGCCCCCGGGAACGTCGATGCCCTGTCCTGGGGGTCGCGAGTGGAACGACCCCAACAGCACGCCGGACCGATGATTTCGGCTGCCCAGAAGTCGGAAACAGGCCAAAAGACCACCCCAGAATGGCCCCAAAATGCCTACAGAACTCGCCGGCTTGACCCGTTCGCGGCATTTCGCGGGGATTCTGCAGTTTGGGTCCAGTTTCCGGTTGAAAATCTTGAACAGCGGGCTGCCGGGTCGGCCCGTACGGACATCCGGAGGCCGAGCCCCACTTGCCCAGCCCCGAGAGGCCCCAAACCGAGCAAAAAAGTTGTCTATTTTGTAAATTTCGACGCGGCTCACCTACCGGCGGCACGCCAGCCGCCCCGGGAACGTCGCTGCCCTATCCATGCTGGTCGCGAGCGGAACGGCCCCAACAGCATGCCGGACCGGTCATTTCGGCTACCCAAAAGTCGGAAACAGGCCAAAAGACCACCCAAGAATGGCCCCAAAATGCCTACA
>MU090119.1:29000-40135 GCA_014858505.1 Corymbia citriodora subsp. variegata
GTTGTCTATGTTGTAAATTTCGAGACGGCTCATCTACCGGCGGCACGCCAGCCGCCCCCGGGAACGTCGATGCCCTATCCTGGGGGGTCGCGAGCGAAACGACCCCAACAGCACGCCGGACCGGTGATTTAGGCTGCCCAGAATTCGGAAACAGGCCAAATGACCACCCCGGAATGGCCCCAAAATGCCTAGATAACTCGCCGGCTTGACCCGTTCGCGGCATTTGGCCGGGATTCTGCAGTTTGGGTCCAGTTTTCGGTCGAAAATCTCGAACAGCGGGCAGCCGGGTCGGCCCGTACGGACATCCGGAGGCCGAGCCCCACTTGCCAAGCCCCGAGAGGCCCCAAACCGAGCAAAAAAGTTGCCTATGTTGTAAATGTCGACGCGGCTCGCCTACCGGCGGCACGCTAGCCGCCCTAGGGAACGTCGCTACCCTGTCCTGGCGGTTCGCGAGCGGAACGGCCCCAACAGCACGCCGGACCGGTGATTTCGGCTGCCCAGAAATCGGAAACAAGCCAAAAGACCACCCCAGAATCGCCCCAAAATGCCTAGAGAACTCGCCGGCTTGACCCGTTCGCGGCATTTGGCGGGGATTCTACAATTTGGGTCCAGTTTCCAGTCGAAAATCTCGAACAGCGGGCAGGCGGTTCGACCCGTACGGACATGCAGAGGCCGAACCCCACTTGCCCAGCCCCTAGCGGCCCCAAACCGAGCAAAAAAATTGTCTAAGTTGTAAATTTCACGCGGCTCACCTACCGACGGCACGCCAGCCGCCCCGGGAACGTCGCTGCCCTGTCCTGGCTGGTCGCGAGCGGAACGGCCCCAACAGTACGCCGGACCGGTGATTTTAGCTGCCCAGAAGTCGGAAACAGGCGAAAAGACCACCCCAGAATGGCCCCAAAATGCCTAGAGA
The DNA here is from genome assembly GCA_014858505.1 of Corymbia citriodora subsp. variegata. Lineage (NCBI taxonomy): Eukaryota > Viridiplantae > Streptophyta > Magnoliopsida > Myrtales > Myrtaceae > Corymbia > Corymbia citriodora. The sequence goes on from MU090119.1 coordinate 29,914, forward strand.
ACTCGCCGGCTTGCCCCGTTCGTGGCATTTGGCGGGGATTCTACAGTTTGGGTCCAGTTTCCCGTCGAAAATCTCGAACAGCGGGCAGCCGGTTCACCAGTACGGACATCCGGAGGCCGAACCCCACTTGCCCAGCCCCGAGAGGCCCCAAACCGAGCAAAAAAGTTGTCTAAGTTGTAAATTTCGAAACGACTCACCTACCGACGGCACGCCAGCCGCCACAGGAACGTCGCTGCCCTGTCCTGGAGGGTCGCAAGCGGAACGGCCCGAATAGCACGCCAGACCGGTGATTTCGGCAGCCCAGAAGTGGGAAATAGGCCAAAAGACCACCCCAGAATGGCCCCAAAATGCCTAGAGAACTCGCCGGCTTGACCCGTTCACAGCATTTGGCGGGGATTCTGCAATTCGGGTCCAGTTTCCGGACAAAAATCTCGAAAAGCGGGCAGCCGATTCGACCCGTACGGACATCCGGAGGCCGAACCCCACTTGCCCAGCCCCGAGAGGCCCCAAACCGAGCAAAAAAGTTGTCTAAGTTGTAAATTTCGACGCGGCTCACCTACCGACGGCACGCCAGCCGCCCCGGGAGCGATGCTGCCCTGTCCTGGCGGGTCGCGAGCGGAACGGCCCCAATAGCACGCCGGACCGGTGATTTCAGCTGCCCAGACGTCGGAAACAGGCCAAAAGACCACCCCAGAATCGCCCCAAAATGCCTAGAGAACTCGCCGGCTTGACCCGTTCGCGGAATTTGGCGGGGATTCTACAGTTTGGGTCCAATTTCCGATCGAAAATCTCGAACAGCGGGCAGCCGGGTCGGCCCGTACGGACATCCGGAGGCCGAGCCCCACTTGCCCAGCCCCGAGAGGCCCCAAACCGAGCAAAAAAGTTGTCTATGTTGTAAATTTCGACGCGGCTCCCCTACCGGCGGCACGCCAGCCGCCCCAGGAACGTCGGTGCCCTGTCCTGGCGGGTCGCGAGCGGAACGGCCCGAACAGCACGCCGGACCGGTGATTTCGGCAGCCCAGAAGTGGGAAATAGGCCAAAAGACCACCCCAGAATGGCCCCAAAATGCCTAGAGAACTCGCTGGCTTGACCTATTCGCGGCATTTGGCGGGGATTCTGCAGTTTGGGTCTAGTTTCCGGTCGAAAATCTCGAACAGCGGGCAGCCGGGTCGGCCCGTACGGACATCCGGAGGCTGAGCCCCACTTGCCCAGCCCCGAGAGGCCCCAAACCGAGCAAAAAAGTTGTCTATGTTGTAAATTTCGACATGCCTCACCTTCCGACGGCACGCCAGCCGCCCCTGGGAACGTCGATGCCCTCTCCTGTGGGGTCGCGAGCGGAACGACCCCAACAGCACGCCGGACCGGTGATTTCAGCTGCCCAGAAGTCGGAAACAGGCCTAAACACCACCCCATAATGGCCCCAAAATGCTTAGAGAACTCGCCGGATTGACCCGTTCGCGGCATTTGGCGGCGATTCAGCAGTTTGGGTCCAGTTTCCGATCGAAAATCTCGAACAGCGGGCAGCCGGGTCGGCCCGTACGGATATCCGAAGGTCGAGCCCCACTTGCCCAGCCCCGAGAGGCCCCAAACCGAGCAAAAAAGTTGCCTATGTTGTAAATTTCAACGCGGCTCACCAACCGGCGGCACGCCAGCCGCCCCCGGGAACGTCACTGCCCTGTCCTGGCGGGTCGCGAGCGGAACGGCCCCAACAGCACGCCGGACCGGTGATTTCGGCTGCCCAAAAGTCGGAAACCGGGCAAAAGACCACCCCAGAATGGCCCCAAAATGCCTAGAGAACTCGCCGGATTGACCCGTTCACGGCATTTGGCGGGGATTCTGCAGTTTGGGTCGAGTTTCCGGTCGAAAATCTCGAACAGCGGACAGCCGGGATGGCCCGTACGGACAGCCGGGATGGCCCGTACGGACATCCGGTGGCCGAGCCCCACTTGCCCAGCCCCGAGAGGCCCCAAACCGAGCAAAAAAGTTGCATATGTTGTAAATTTCGACGTGGCTCACCTACCGGCGGCAGGCCAGCCGCCCCGGGAAAGTCGCTGCCCTGTCCTAGCGGCTCGCGAGCGGAACGGCCCCAACAGCACGCCGGACCGATGATTTCGGCTGCCTAGAAGTCGGAAACAGGCCAAAAGACCACCCCAGAATGGCCCAAAAATGCCTAGAGAACTCGCCGGCTTGACCCGTTCGCGGCATTTGGTAGGGATTCTGCAGTTTTGGTCCAGTTTCCGATCGAAAATATCGAACAGCGGGTAGCCGAGTCAGCCCGTACGGACATCCGATGGCCGAACCCCACTTGCTCAGCCCCGAGAGGCCCCAAACCGAGCAAGAAAGTTGTCTATGTTGTAAATTTCGACACGGCTCACCTACCGGCGGCACGCCAGCCGCCCCCGGGAACGTCGCTGCCCTGTCGTGGGGGGTCCCGAGCGGAACGGCCCCAACTGCACGCCGGACCGGTGATTTCGGCTGCCCAGAAGTCGGAATCAGGCCAAAACACCACCCCAGAATGGCCCTAAAATGCCTAGAGAACTCGCCGGCTTGACCTGTTCGCGACATTTGGCGTGGATTCTACAGTTTGGGTCCAGTTTCCGGTCGAAAATCTTGAACAGCGGGCAGCCGGGTCGGCCCGTGCGGACATCCGGGGGCCGAGCCCCAATTGCCCAGCCCCGAGAGGCCCCAAACTGAGCAAAAAAGTTGTCTATGTTGTAAATTTCGACGCGACTCACCTACCGGCGGCAGCCAGCCGCCCCGGGAACGTCGCGGCCCTGTCCTGGCAAGTCGCGAGCGGAACGGCCCCAACAGCATGCCGGACGGTTGATTTCGGATGCCCAGAAGTCGGAAACAGGCCAAAAGACCACCCCAGAATGGCCCCAAAATGCCTAGAGAACTCGCCGGCTTGACTCGTTTGCGGCATTTCGCGGGGATTCTGCTGTTTGGGTCCAGTTTCCGGTGGAAAATCTCGAACAGCGGGCAGCCGGGTCGGCCCGTATGTACATCCGGAGGCCGAGCCCCACTAGCCCAGCCCCGAGAGGCCCCAAACAGAGCAAAAAAGTTCCCTATGTTGTAAATTTCGACGCGGCTCACCTACCGGCGGCACGCCAGCCGCCCCGGGAAAGTCGCTGCCCTTTCCTGGCGGGTCGCAAGCGGAACGGCCCCAACAGCACGCCGGACCGGTGATTTCGGCTGCCCAGAAGTCGGAAACAGGCCAAAAGACCACCCCAGAATGGCCCCAAAATACCTAGAGAACTCGCCGGCTTGACCCGTTCGCGGCATTTGGCGGGATTCTGCATTTTGGGTCCAGTTTCCGGTCGAAAATCTCGAACAGCAGGCAGCCGGGTCGGCCCGTACATACATCCGAAGGCCAAGCCCCACTTGCCCAGCCCCGAGAGGCCCCAAACCGAGCAAAAAAGTTGTCTATGTTGTAAATTTCGACGCAGCTCACCTACCGGCAGCACGCCAGCCGCCTCGGGAATGTCGCTGCCCTGTCCTGGCGGGTCGCGAGCGGAACGGCCCCAACAGTACGCCGGACCGGTGATTTCGGCTGCACAGAAGTCGTAAACAGGCCAAAAGACCACCCCAGAATGGCCCCAAAATGCCTATAGAACTCGCCGGCTTGACCCGTTTGCGGCATTTGGCGGGGATTCTGCTGTTTGGGTCCAGTTTCCGGTCGAAAATCTCGAACAGCGGGCAGCCGGGTCGGCCCGTACGGACATCCGGAGGCCGAGCCCCACTTGCCCAGCCCGGAGAGGCCCCAAACCGAGCAAAAAAGTTGCCTATGTTGTAAATTTCGACGCAGGTCACCTACCGGCGGCACGCCAGCCGCCCTGTCCTGGCGGATCGAAAGCGGAAAGGCCCCAACAGCACTCCGGACGGGTGATTCCGGCTGCCCAGAAGTCGGAAACAGGCCAACAGAACACCCCAGAATGGTCCCAAAATACCTAGAGAACTCGCCGGCTTGACCCGTTCGCGGCATTTGGATAAGATTCTGTAGCTCGTGTCCATTTTCCGGTCGAAAATATCGAACAGCGGGCAGCCGGATAGGCCCGTAAGGACAACCGGAGGCCGAGCCCCACTTGCCCAGCCTTAGTGGCCCTAAACCGAGCAAAAGAAGTTGTCTATGTTGTAAATTTCGACGCGGGTCACCTACCGACGGCACGCCAGCCGCCCTGTCCTGGGGGATCGAAAGCGGAATGGCCCCAACAGCACGCCGGACCGGTGATTCCGGCTTCCCAGAAGCGGAAACAGGCCAAAAGACCACCCCAGAATGGTCCCAAAATGCCTACAGAACTCACCAGCTTGACCCGTTCGCGGCATTTGGCTGGGATTCTGCAGCTCGGGTCTAGTTTCTATTCAAAAATCTCGAATAGCGGGCTGCCGGATAGGCCCGTACGGACATCCGGAGGCCGAGCCCCACTTGCTCAGCCTTGAGAGGCCCTAAACCGAGCAAAAAAGTTGTCTTTAATTGTAAATTTCGACGCGGGTCACCTACCGGCGGCACGCCAGCCGCCCCGGGATCGTCGCCGCCCTGTCCTGGCAGATCGAAAGCGGAACGGCCTGCACGGCACGCCGGACCGGTGATTCCGGCTGCCCAGAAGTCGGAAACAGGCCAAAAGACCACCCCAGAATGGTCCCAAAATGCCTAGAGAACTCACCGACTTGACCCGTTCGCGGCATTTGGCTGGGATTCTGTAGCTCGGGTCCAGTTTCCGGTCGAAAAGGTCGAACAGCGGGCAGCCGGATAGGCCCGTACGGACATCCGGTGGGCGAGCCCCACTTGCCCAGTCCTGAAAGGCCCTAAACCGAGCAAAAAAGTTGTCTATGTTGTAAATTTCGACGCGGGTCACCTACCGGCGGCACGCCAGCCGCCCTATCCTGGCGGATCGAAAGCGGAACGGCCCCAACAGCACGCCGGACCGGTGATTCCGGCTGCCCAGAAGTCGGAAACAGGCCAAAAGACCACCCCAGAATCGTCCCAAAATGCCTAGAGAACTCGACGGCTTGACCCGTTCGCGGCATTTGGTTAGGATTCTGTAGCTCGGGTCCATTTTCCGGTCGAAAATATCGAACAGCGGGCAGTCGGATAGGCCCGTAAGGACAACCGGAGGCCGAGCCCCACTTGCCCAGCCTTAGTGGCCCTAAACCGAGCAAAAGAAGTTGTCTATGTTGTAAATTTCGACGCGGGTTACCTACCGGCGGCACGCCAGCCGCCTCGGGAACGTCGCCGCCCTGTCCTGACGGATTGTAAGCGGAACGGCCCCAACTGCACGCCGGACCGGTGATTCCGGCTGCCCAGAAGTCGGAAACAGGCCAACAGACAACCCCAAAATGGTCCCAAAATGCCTAGAGAACTCGCCGGCGTGACCCGTTCGCGGTATTTGGCGGGGATTCTGCAGCTCGGGTCCAGTTTCCAGTCGAAAATCTCGAACAGCGGAAGCCGGATAGGCCCGTACGGACATCCGGAGGCCGAGCCCCACTTGCCCAGCCTTGAGAGGCCCTAAACCGGGCAAAAAAGTTGTCTATGTTGAAAATTTCGACGCGGGTCACCTACCGGCGGCACGCCAGCCGCCCTGTCCTGGCGGATCGAAAGTGGAACAGCCCCAACAGCACGCCGGACAAGTGATTCCGGCTGCCCAGAAGTCGAAAACAGGCCAAAAGACCACCCCAGAATGGTCCCAAAATGCCTAGAGAACTCAACGGCTTGACCCGTTCGCGGCATTTGGCTGGGATTCTGTAGCTTGGGTCCAGTTTCCGGTCGAAAATCTCGAATAGTGGGCAGCCAGATAGGCCCGTACGGACATCCGGAGGTCGAGCCCCAATTGCCCAGTCCTGAGAGGCCCTAAAACGAGCAAAAAAGTTGTCTATGTTGTAAATTTCGACGCGGGTCACCTACCGGCGGCACGCTAGCCGCCTCGGGAACGTCGCCGCCCTGTCCTGGCAGATCGAAAGTGGAACGGCCCCAACAGCACGCCGGACCGGTGATTCCGGCTGCCCAGAGTCGGAAACAGGCCAAAAGACCACCGCAGAATGGTCCCAAAATGCCTAGAGAAATCGCCGGCTTGACCCGTTCGCGGCATTTGGCTGGGATTCTGTAGCTCGGGTCGAAAATCTCAAACAGCGGGCAGCAGGATAGGCCCGTACGGACATCCGGAGGCCTAGCCCCACTTGCCCAGCCGTGAGAGGTCCTAAACCGAGCAAAAAAGTTGTCTATGTTGTAAATTTCGACGCGGGTCACCTACCGGCGGCACGCCAGCTGCCCCGTCCTGGCGGATCGAAAGCGGAACGGCCCCAACAGCACGCCGGACCGGTGATTCCGGCTGCCCAGAAGTTGGAAACAGGCCAAAGGGCCACCCTAGAATGGTCCCAAAATGCCTAGAGAACTCGCCGGCTTCACCCGTTCGCGGCATTTGGCTAGGATTCTGTAGCTCGGGCCGATTTTCCGGTCCAAATCTCGAACAGTGGGCAGCCGGATAGGCCCGTACGGACATCGGGAGGCCGAGCCCCACTTGCCCAACCCTGAGAGGCCCTAAACCGAGCAAAAAAGTTGTCTATGTTGTATATTTCGACGCGGGTCACATACCGGCGGCACGCCAGCCACCCCGGGAATGTCGCCTCCCTGTCCTGGCAGATCGAAAGCGGAGCGGCCCCAACAGCACGCCGGACCGGTGATTCCGGCTGCCCAGAAGTCGGAAATAGGCTAAAAGACCACCCCAGAATGGTCCCAAAATGCCTAGAGAACTCGACGGCCGGACCCGTTCGCGGCATTTGGCTGGGATTCTGTAGCTCAGGTCAAGTTTCCGACGGAAAATCTCGAACAGCGGGCAGCCGGATAGGCCCGTACGGACATCCGGAGGCCTAGCCCCACTTGCCCAGCCGTGAGAGGTCCTAAACCGAGCAAAAAAGTTGTCTATGTTGTAAATTTCGACGCGGGTCACCTACCGGCGGCACGCCAGCCGCCCCGTCCTGGCGGATCGAAAGCGGAACGGCCCCAACAGCACGCCGGACCGGTGATTCCGGCTGCCCAGAAGTTGGAAACAGGCCAAAGGGCCACCCTAGAATGGTCCCAAAATGCCTAGAGAACTCGCCGGCTTCACCCGTTCGCGGCATTTGGCTAGGATTCTGTAGCTCGGGCCGATTTTCCGGTCCAAATCTCGAACAGTGGGCAGCCGGATAGGCCCGTACGGACATCGGGAGGCCGAGCCCCACTTGCCCAGCCCTGAGAGGCCCTAAACCGAGCAAAAAAGTTGTCTATGTTGTATATTTCGACGCGGGTCACATACCGGCGGCACGCCAGCCACCCCGGGAATGTCGCCTCCCTGTCCTGGCAGATCGAAAGCGGAGCGGCCCCAACAGCACGCCGGACCGGTGATTCCGGCTGCCCAGAAGTCGGAAATAGGCTAAAAGACCACCCCAGAATGGTACCAAAATGCCTAGAGAACTCGACGGCCGGACCCGTTCACGGCATTTGGCTGGGATTCTGTAGCTCAGGTCAAGTTTCCGACGGAAAATCTCGAACAGCGGGCAGCCGGATAGGCCCGTACGGACATCCGGAGGCCTAGCCCCACTTGCCCAGCCGTGAGAGGCCCTAAACCGAGCAAAAAAGTTGTCAATGTTGTAAATTTCGACGCGGGTCACCTACCGGCGGCACGCCAGCCGCCCCGTCCTGGCGGATCGAAAGCGGAACGGCCCCAACAGCACGCCGGACCGGTGATTCCGGCTGCCCAGAAGTTGGAAACAGGCCAAAGGACCACCCTAGAATGGTCCCAAAATGCCTAGAGAACTCGCCGGGTTCACCCGTTCGCGGCATTTGACTAGGATTCTGTAGCTCGGGCCCATTTTCCGGTCCAAAATCTCGAACTGTGGGCAGCCGAATAGGCCCGTACGGACATCGGGAGGCCGAGCCCCACTTGCCCAGCCCTAAGAGGCCCTAAACCGAGCAAAAAAGTTGTCTATGTTGTATATTTCGACGCGGGTCACACACCGGCGGCACGCCAGACACCCCGAGAACGTCGCCTCCCTGTCCTGGCAGATCGAAAGCGGAACGGCCCAACAGCACGCCGGACCGGTGATTCCGGCTGCCCAGAAGTCGGAAACAGGCCAAAAGACCACCCCAGAATGGTCCCAAAATGCCTAGAGAACTCGACGGCTTGACCCGTTCGCGGCATTTGGCTGGGATTCTGTAGCTCGGGTCAAGTTTCCGCTCGAAAATCTCGAACAGCGGGCAGCCGGATAGGCCCGTACGGACATCCGGTGGGCGAGCCCCACTTGCCCAGTCCTGAAAGGCCCTAAAACGACAAAAAAGTTGTCTATGTTGTAAATTTCGACGAGGGTCACCTACCGGCGGAACTCCAGCCGCCTCGGGAACGTCGTCGCCCTGTCCTGGCGGATCGAAAGCGGAACGGCCCCAACAGCACGCCGGACCGGTGATTCCGGCTGCCCAGAAGTCGGAAACAGGCCAAAAGACCACCCCTGAATGGTCCCAAAATGCCTAGAGAACTCGCCGGCTTGACCCGTTCGCGGCATTTGGCGGGGATTCTGCAGCTTGGGTCCAGTTTCCAGTCGAAAATCTCGAACAGCGAGCAGCCCGATAGGCCCGTACGGACATCCGGAGGCCGAGCCCCACTTGCCCAGCCCCGAGAGGCCCCAAACCGAGCAAAAAAGTTTTCTATTATGTAAATTTCCACGCGGCTCACCTACCGGCGGCACGCCAGCCGCCCCGGGAACGTCCTTGCCCTGTCCTGGCTGGTCGCGAGCGGAACGGCCCCAACAGCACGCCGGACCGGTCATTTCAGCTGCCCAGAAGTCGGAAACAGGCCAAAAGACCACCCCAGAATGGCCCCAAAATGACTACAAAACTCGCCGGCTTGACCCGTTCGCGGCATTTGGAGGGGATTCTGCAGTTTGGGTACAGTTTCAGGTCGAAAATCTCGAACAGCGGGCAGCCGAGTCGGCCCGTACGGACATCCAGAGGCCGTGCCCCACTTGCCCAGCCCCGAGAGGCCCCAAACCGAGCAAAAAAGTTGCCTATGTTATAAATTTTGACGCGGCTCACCTATCGGCGGCACGCCAGCCGCCCCGGGAACGTCGCTGCCCTGTCCTGGCGGGTCGCGAGCGAAACGGCCCCAACAGCACGCCGAGTCGGTGATTTCGGCTACCCAGAAGTGGGAAATAGGCCAAAAGACCACCCCAGAATGGCCCCAAAATGCCTAGAGAACTCGCCGGCTTGACCCATTCGCGGCATTTGGCGGGGTTCTACAGTTTGGGTCCAGTTTCCGGTCAAAAATCTCGAACAGCGGGCAGCCGGGTCGGCCCGTACGGACATCCGGAGGCCGAGCCCCACTTGCCCAGCCCCGAGAGGCCCCAAACCGAGCAAAAAAGTTGTCTATGTTGTAAATTTCGTGACGGCTCACCTACCGGCGGCACGCCAGCCGCCCCCGGGAACGTCGATGCCCTGTCCTGGGGGTCGCGAGCGGAACGACCCCAACAGCACGCCGGACCGGTGATTTCGGCTGCCCAGAAGTCGGAAACAGGCGAAATGACCACCCCAGAATGGCCCCAAAATGCCTAGAGAACTCGCCGGCTTGACCCGTTCGCGGGGATTCTGCAGTTTGGGTCCAGTTTCCGGTCGAAAATCTCGAACAGCGGGCAGCCGAGTCGGCCCGTACGGACATCCGGAGGCCGAGCCCCACTTGCCCTGCCCCGAGAGGCCCCAAACCGAGCAAAGAAGTTGCCTATGTTGTAAATTTCAACGCGGCTCGCCTACCGGCGGCACGCCAGCCCTCCCGGGAACGTCGCTGCCCTATCCTGGCGGGTCGCGAGGGGAATGGCCCCAACAGCACGCCGGACCGGTGATTTCGGCTGCACACAAGTCGGAAACAGGCCAAAAAAACCACCCCAGAATGGCCCCAAAATGCCTAGAGAACTCGCCGGCTTGACCCGTTCGCGGAATTTGGAGGGGATTCTGCAGTTTGGGTCCAGTTTCCAGTTGAAAATCTCGAACAGCGGGTAGCCGGGTCGGCCTGTACGGACATCTGGAGGCCGAACCCCACTTGCCCAGCCCCGAGAGGCCCCAAACCGAGCAAAAAAGTTGTCTATGTTGTAAATTTCGTGACGGCTCACCTACCGGCGGCACGCCAGCCGCCCCCGGGAACGTCGATGCCCTGTCCTGGGGGTCGCGAGCGGAACGACCCCAACAGCACGCCGGACCGGTGATTTC
>MU090119.1:41797-53311 GCA_014858505.1 Corymbia citriodora subsp. variegata
CGAATAGCGGGCAGCCGGATAGGCCCGTACGGACATCCGGAGGCCGAGCCCCACTTGCCCAGCCCCGAGAGGCCCCAAACCGAGCAAAAAAGTTGTCTATCTTGTAAATTTCGAGACGGCTCACCTACCGGCGGCACGCCAGCCGCCCCGGGAAGTCGCTGCCATGTCCTGGCGGGTCGCGAGCGGAACGGCCCCAACAGCACGCCGGACCGGTGATTTCGGCTGCCCAGAAGTGGGAAATAGGCCAAAAGACCACCCCAGAATGGCCCCAAAATGCCTAGAGAACTCGCCGGCTTAACCCATTCGCGGCATTTGGCGGGGATTCTGCAGTTTGGGTCCAGTTTCCGATCGAAAATCTCGAACAGCGGGCAGCCGGGTCGGCCCGTACGGACATCCGGAGGCCGAGCCCCACTTGCCCAGCCCCGAGAGGCCCCAAACCGAGCAAAAAAACTGCATATGTTGTAAATTTCGACGCATCTCACCTACCGGCGGCACGCTAGCCGCCCCAGGGAACGTCGCTGCCCTGTCCTGGCGGTTCGCGAGCGGAACGGCCCCAATAGCACGCCGGACCGGTGATTTCGGCTGCCCAGAAATCGGAAACAGGCCAAAAGACCACCCCAGAATCGCCCCAAAATGCCTAGAGAAGTCGCCGGCTTGACCCGTTCGCGGCATTTGGCGGGGATTCTGCAATTTGGGTCCAGTTTCCGGTCGAAAATCTCGAACAGCGGGCAGCCGGTTCGACCTGTACGGACATGCAGAGGCCGAACCCCACTTGCCCAGCCCCGAGAGGCCTCAAACCGAGCAAAAAAGTTGTCTATGTCGTAAATTTCGACGCGGCTCACCTACCGGCGGCACGCCAGCCTCCCCGGGAACGTCGCTGCCCTGTCCTGGCGGGTCGCAGGCGGAACGGCCCCAACAGCACGCCGGACCGGTGATTTCGGCTGCCCAGAAGTCGGAAACAGGCCAAAAGACCACCCCAGAATGGCCCCAAAATGCCTAGAGAACTCGCCGGCTTGACTCGTTCGCGGCATTTGGTGGGGATTCTGCAGTTTGGGTGCAGTTTCCGATCGAAAATCTCGAACAGCGGGCAGCCGGGTCGGCCCGTACGGACATCCGGAGGCCGAGCGCCACTTGCCCAGCCCCGAGAGGCCCCAAACCGAGCAAAAAAACTGCATATGTTGTAAATTTCGACGCATCTCACCTACCGGCGGCACGCTAGCCGCCCCAGGGAACGTCGCTGCCCTGTCCTGGCGGTTCGCGAGCGGAACGGCCCCAATAGCACGCCGGACCGGTGATTTCGGCTGCCCAGAAATCGGAAACAGGCCAAAAGACCACCCCAGAATCGCCCCAAAATGCCTAGAGAAGTCGCCGGCTTGACCCGTTCGCGGCATTTGGCGGGGATTCTGCAATTTGGGTCCAGTTTCCGGTCGAAAATCTCGAACAGCGGGCAGCCGGTTCGACCTGTACGGACATGCAGAGGCCGAACCCCACTTGCCCAGCCCCGAGAGGCCCCAAACCGAGCAAAAAAGTTAACTATGTTGTAAATTTCGACGCGGCTCGCCTACCAGTGGCACGCCAGCCCTCCTGGGAACGTCGCTACCCTGTCCTGGTGGATCGCGAGTGGAATGGCCCCAAAAGCACGCCGAACTAGTGATTTCGGATGGCCAGAAGTCGGAAACAGGCCAAAAGACCACCCCAGAACGGTCCCAAAATGCCTAGAGAAGTCGCCGGCTTGACCCGTTCGCGGCATTTGGCGGGGATTCTGCAGTTTGGGTCCAGTTTCCAATCGAAAATCTCGAACAGCGGGCAGCCGGGTCGGCCCGTACGGATATCCGGAGGCCGAGCCCCACTGGCCCAGCCCCGAGAGGCCCCAAGCCGAGCAAAAAAGTTGCCTATGCTGTAAATTTCGACGCGGCTCATCTACCGTCGGCACGCCAGCCGCCTCGGGAACGTCGCTGCCCTGTCCTGGGGGGTCGCGAGCGGAACGACCCCAACAGCACGCCGGACCGGTGATTTCGGCTGCCCAGAAGTCGGAAACAGGCCAAAAGACCACCCGAGAAAGGCCCCAAAATGACTAGAGAACTCGTCGGCTTGACCCGTTCGTGGCATTTGGCGGGGATTCTGCAGTTTGGGTCCAGTTTTCGGTCGAAAATCTCGAACAGCGGGAAGCCGGGTCGACCGTACGGACATCCGGAGGTCGAGCCCCACTTGCCCAGCCCCGAGAGGCCCCAAACCGAGCAAAAAAGTTGCCTATGCTGTAAATTTCGACGCGGCTCATCTACCGGCGGCACGCCAGCCGCGCCGGGAAAGTCGCTGCCCTGTCCTGGTGGGTCGCGAGCGGAACGGCCCCAACAGCACGCCGGACCGGTGATTTCGGCTCCCCAGAAGTAGGAAACAGGCCAAAAGACCACCCGAGAAAGGCCCCAAAATGACTAGAGAACTCGTCGGCTTGACCCGTTCGTGGCATTTGGCGGGGATTCTGCAGTTTGGGTCCAGTTTTCGGTCGAAAATCTCGAACAGCGGGAAGCCGGGTCGACCGTACGGACATCCGGAGGTCGAGCCCCACTTGCCCAGCCCCGAGAGGCCCCAAACCGAGCAAAAAAGTTGCCTATGCTGTAAATTTCGACGCGGCTCATCTACCGGCGGCACGCCAGCCGCCCCGGGAAAGTCGCTGCCCTGTCCTGGTGGGTCGCGAGCAGAACGGCCCCAACAGCACGCCGGACCGGTGATTTCGGCTCCCCAGAAGTAGGAAACAGGCCAAAAGACCACCGCAGAATGGCCCCAAAAAGCCTAGAGAACTCGCCGGCTTGACCCGTTCGCGGCATTTGGCGGGGATTCTGTATTTTGGGTCCAGTTTCCGATCGAAAATCTCGAACAGAGGGCAGCCGAGTCGGCCCGTACGGACATCCGGAGGCCGAGCCCCACTTGCCCAGCCCCGAGAGGCCCCAAACCGAGCAAAAAAGTTGCCTATGTTGGAAATTTCGACGCGGCTCACCTACAGGCGGCACGCCAGCCGCCCCGGGAACGTCGCTGCCCTGTCCTGGCGGGTCGCGAGCGGAACGGCCCCAATAGCACGCGCGGACCGGTGATTACGGCTGCCCAGAACTCGGAAACAGGCCAAAAGACCACCGCAGAATGGCCCCAAAAAGCCTAGAGAACTCGCCGGCTTGACCCGTTCGCGGCATTTGGCGTGGATTCTGCAGTTTGGGTCCAGTTTCCTCTCCAAAATCTTGAACAGCGGGCAGCCGGGTTGGCCCGTGCGGACATCCGGAGGCCGAGCCCCACTTGCCCAGCCCCGAGAGGCCCCAAACTGAGCAAAAAAGTTGTCTATGTTGTAAATTTTGACGTGGCTCACCTATCGGCGGCAGCCAGCCGCCCCGGGAACGTCGCTGCCCTGTCCTGGCAAGTCGCGAGCGGAACGGCCCCAACGGCATGCCGGACGGGTGATTTCGGCTGCCCAGAAGTCGGAAACAGGCCAAAAGACCACCCCAGAATGGCCCCAAAATGCCTAGAGAACTCGCCGGCTTGTCCCATTCGCGGCATTTGGCGGGGATTCTGCAGTTTGGGTCCAGTTTCCGGTCAAAAAACTCGAACAGCGAGCAGCCGGGTCGGCCCGTACGGACATCCGGAGGTCGAGCTCCACTTGCCCAGCCACGAGAGGCCCCAAACCGTGCAAAAAAGTTGCCTATGTTGTAAATTTCAACGCGGCTCACCTACCGGCGGCACGCCAGCCGTCCTGGGAATGCCGCTGCCCTGTCCAGGCAGGTCGCGAGTGGAACGGCCCCAACAGCACGCCGGACCAGTGATCTTGGATGCACAGAAGTGGGAAACAGGCCAAAAGACCACACCAGAATGGCCCCAAAATGACTAGAGAACTCCCCTGCTTGACCCGTTCGCGGAATTTGGCAGGGATTCTGCAGTTTGGGTCCATTTTCCGTGCGAAAATCTCGAACAGCGAGCAGCCGGGTTGGCCCGTACGGACATCCGGAGGCCGAGCCCCACTTGCCCAACCTCGAGAGCCCCCAAACTGAGCAAAAAAGTTGTCTATGTTGTAAATTTCGACGCGGCTCACCTACCGGCGGCAGCCAGCCGTCCCGGGAACGTCGCTGCCCTGTCCTGGCAAGTCGCGAGCGGAACGGCCGCAACAGCATGCCGGACGGGTGATTTCGGCTGCCCAGAAGTCGGAAACAGGCCAAAAGACCACCCCAGAATGGCCCCAAAATGCCTAGAGAACTCGCCGGGTTGTCCCATTCGCGGCATTTGGCGGGGATTCTGCAATTTGCGTCCAGTTTCCGGTCGAAAAACTCGAACAGCGGGCAGCCGGGTCGGCCCGTACGGACATCCGGAGGTCGAGCCCCACTTGCCCAGCCCCGAGAGGCCCCAAACTGAGCAAAAAAGTTGCCTATGTTGTAAATTTCAACGCGGCTCACCTACCGGCGGCACGCCAGCCGCCCCAGGAACGTCGCTGCCCTGTCCTGGGGGGTCCCGACCGGAACCGCCCCAACTGCACGCCGGACCGGTGATTTCGGCTGCCCAAAAGTCGGAAATAGGCCAAAAGACCACCCCAGAATGGCCCCAAAATGCCTATAGAACTCGCCGGCTTGACCCGTTCGCGGAATTTGGCAGGGATTCTGCAGTTTGGGTCCATTTTCCGTGCGAAAATCTCGAACAGCGAGCAGCCGGGTTGGCCCGTACGGACATCCGGATGCCGAGCCCCACTTGCCCAACCCCGAGAGGCCCCAAACCGAGCAAAAAAGTTGTCTATGTTGTAAATTTCGACGCGGCTCACCTACCGTCGGCACGCCAGCCGCCCCGGGAACGTCGCTACCCTGTCCTGGGGGGTCCCGACCGGAACGGCCCCAACTGCACGCCGGACCGATGATTTCGGATGCCCAGAAGTAGGAAAAAGGCCAAAAGACCACCCCAGAATGGCCCCAAAATGCCTAGAGAACTCGCCGGCTTGACCCGTTCGCGGAATTTGGCGGGGATTCTGCAGTTTGGGTCCAGTTTCCGGTCGAAAATCTCGAACAGCAGGTAGCCGGGTCGGCCCATACGGACATCTGGAGGCCGAGCCCCACTTGTCCAGCCCCGAGAGGCGCAAACCAAGCAAAAAAGTTGTCTATGTTGTAAATTTCGACGCGGCTCACCTACCGACGGCAGCTAGCCGCCTCGGGATCGTCGCTGCCCTGTCCTGGCAAGTCGCGAGCGGAACAAACCCAACAGCATGCCGGACGGGTGATTTCGGCTGCCCAAAATTCGGAAACAGGCCAAAAGACCACCCCAGAATGGCCCCAAAATGCCTAGAGAACTCGCCGGCTTGTCCCATTCGCGGCATTTGGTGGGGATTCTGCCGTTTGGGTCCAGTTTCCGGTCGAAAAACTCGAACAGCGGGCAGCCGGGTCGGCCCGTACGGACATCCGAAGGTCGAGCCCCACTTGCCCAGCCCCGAGAGGCCCCAAACCGAGCAAAAAAGTTGCCTATGTTGTAAATTTCAACGCAGCTCACCTACCGGCGGCACGCCAGCCGTCCCGGGAATGTCGCTGCCCTGTCCAGGCGGGTCGCGAGTGGAACGGCCCCAACAGCACGCCGGACCGGTGATCTTGGCTGCACAGAAGTGGGAAACAGGCCAAAAGATCGCACCAGAATGGCCCCAAAATGACTAGAGAACTCGCCGGCTTGACCCGTTCGCGGAATTCGACAGGGATTCTGCAGTTTGGGTCCATTTTCCGTGCGAAAATCTCGAACAGCGAGCAGCCGGGTTGGCCCGTACGGACATCCGGAGGCCGAGCCCCACTTGCCCAACCCCGAGAGCCCCCAAACTGAGCAAAAAAGTTGTCTATGTTGTAAATTTCGACGCGGCTCACCTACCGGCGGTAGCCAGCCGTCCCGGGAACGTCGCTGCCCTGTCCCGGGGGGTTGCGAGCGGAATTGCCCCAACAGCACCCCGGACCGGTGATTTCGGCTGCCCAGAAGTCGGAAACAGGCCAAAAGACCACCCCATAATGGCCCCAAAATGCCTAGAGAACTCGCCGGCTTGACCCATTCGCGGCATTTGGCGAGGATTCTGCAGTTTGGGTCCAGTTTCCGTTTGAAAATCTCGAACAGCGGGCAGCCGGGTCGGCCCGTTCATACATCCGGAGGCTGAGCCCCACTAGCCCAGCCCAGCGAGGCCCCAAACCGAGCAAAAAAGTTGCCTATGTTGTAAATTTCGACGCGGCACACCTACCGGCGGCACGCCAGCCGCCCCGGGAACGTCGCTGGCCTGTCCTGGGGGGTCGCGAGCGGAACGGCCCCAACAGCACGCTGGACCGGTGATTTCGGCTGGCCAGAAGTCGGAAACAGGCCAAAAGACCACCCCAGAATGGCCCCAAATTGCCTAGAGAACTCGCCGGCTTGACCCGTTCGCGGCATTTGGCGGGATTCTGCAGTTTGGGTCTAGTTTCCGGTCGAAAATCTCGAACAGCGGGCAGCCGGGTCAGCCCGTACGGACATCCGGAGGCCGAGCCCCACTAGCCCAGCCCCGAGAGGCCCCAAACCGAGCAAAAAAGTTGCCTATGTTGTAAATTTCGACGCGGCTCACCTACTGGAGGCACGCCAGCCGTCTCGGGAACGTCGCTGCCCTGTCCTGGCGGGTCGCGAGCGGAACGGCCCCAACAGCACGCCGGACCGGGGATTTCGGCTGCACATAAGTCGGAAACAGGCCAAAAGACCACCCCAGAATGGCCCCAAAATGCCTAGAGAACTCGCCGGCTTGACCCGTTCGCGGAATTTGGCGGGGATTCTGCAGTTTGGGTCCAATTTCCGATCGAAAATCTCGAACAGCGGGTAGCCGGGTCGGCCCGTACGGACATCCGGAGGCCGAGCCCCACTAGCCCAGCCCCGAGAGGCCCCAAACCGAGCAAAAAAGTTGCCTATTTTGTAAATTTCGACGCGGCTCACCTACCGGCGGCATGCCAGCCGTCCCGGGAGCAACGCTGCCCTGTCCTGGCGGGTCGCGAGCGGAACGGCCCCAACAGCACGCCGGACCGGTGATTTCGGCTGCCCAGACGTCGGAAACAGGCCAAAAGACCACCCCAGAATGGCCCCAAAATGCCTAGAGAACTCGCCGGCTTGACCCGTTCGCGGCATTTGGCGGGGAGTCTGCAGTTTGGGTCCAATTTCCGGTCGAAAATCTCGAACAGCGGGCAGCCGGGTCGGCCCGTACGGACATCCGGAGGCCGAGCCCCACGTGCCCAGCCCTGAGAGGCCTCAAACCGAGCAAAAAAGTTAACTATGTTGTAAATTTCGACGCGGCTCACCTACCGGCGGCACGCCAGCCTCCCCGGGAACGTCGCTGCCCTGTCCTGGCGGGTCGCAGGCGGAACGGCCCCAACAGCACGCCGGACCGGTGATTTCGGCTGCCCAGAAGTCGGAAACAGGCCAAAAGACCACCCCAGAATGGCCCCAAAATGCCTAGAGAACTCGCCGGCTTGACTCGTTCGCGGCATTTGGTGGGGATTCTGCAGTTTGGGTGCAGTTTCCGATCGAAAATCTCGAACAGCGGGCAGCCGGGTCGGCCCGTACGGACATCCGGAGGCCGAGCGCCACTTCCCAGCCCCGAGAGGCCCCAAACCGAGCAAAAAAACTGCATATGTTGTAAATTTCGACGCATCTCACCTACCGGCGGCACGCTAGCCGCCCCAGGGAACGTCGCTGCCCTGTCCTGGCGGTTCGCGAGCGGAACGGCCCCAATAGCACGCCGGACCGGTGATTTCGGCTGCCCAGAAATCGGAAACAGGCCAAAAGACCACCCCAGAATCGCCCCAAAATGCCTAGAGAAGTCGCCGGCTTGACCCGTTCGCGGCATTTGGCGGGGATTCTGCAATTTGGGTCCAGTTTCCGGTCGAAAATCTCGAACAGCGGGCAGCCGGTTCGACCTGTACGGACATGCAGAGGCCGAACCCCACTTGCCCAGCCCCTAGCGGCCCCAAACCGAGCAAAAAAATTGTCTAAGTTGTAAATTTCACGCGGCTCACCTACCGACGGCACGCCAGCCGCCCCGGGAACGTCGCTGCCCTGTCCTGGCTGGTCGCGAGCGGAACGGCCCCAACAGTACGCCGGACCGGTGATTTTAGCTGCCCAGAAGTCGGAAACAGGCGAAAAGACCACCCCAGAATGGCCCCAAAATGCCTAGAGAACTCGCCGGCTTGCCCCGTTCGTGGCATTTGGCGGGGATTCTACAGTTTGGGTCCAGTTTCCCGTCGAAAATCTCGAACAGCGGGCAGCCGGTTCACCAGTACGGACATCCGGAGGCCGAACCCCACTTGCCCAGCCCCGAGAGGCCCCAAACCGAGCAAAAAAGTTGTCTAAGTTGTAAATTTCGAAACGACTCACCTACCGACGGCACGCCAGCCGCCACAGGAACGTCGCTGCCCTGTCCTGGAGGGTCGCGAGCGGAACGGCCCGAATAGCACGCCAGACCGGTGATTTCGGCAGCCCAGAAGTGGGAAATAGGCCAAAAGACCACCCCAGAATGGCCCCAAAATGCCTAGAGAACTCGCCGGCTTGACCCGTTCACAGCATTTGGCGGGGATTCTGCAATTCGGGTCCAGTTTCCGGACAAAAATCTCGAAAAGCGGGCAGCCGATTCGACCCGTACGGACATCCGGAGGCCGAACCCCACTTGCCCAGCCCCGAGAGGCCCCAAACCGAGCAAAAAAGTTGTCTAAGTTGTAAATTTCGACGCGGCTCACCTACCGACGGCACGCCAGCCGCCCCGGGAGCGATGCTGCCCTGTCCTGGCGGGTCGCGAGCGGAACGGCCCCAATAGCACGCCGGACCGGTGATTTCAGCTGCCCAGACGTCGGAAACAGGCCAAAAGACCACCCCAGAATCGCCCCAAAATGCCTAGAGAACTCGCCGGCTTGACCCGTTCGCGGAATTTGGCGGGGATTCTACAGTTTGGGTCCAATTTCCGATCGAAAATCTCGAACAGCGGGCAGCCGGGTCGGCCCGTACGGACATCCGGAGGCCGAGCCCCACTAGCCCAGCCCCGAGAGGCCCCAAACCGAGCAAAAAAGTTGCCTATTTTGTAAATTTCGACGCGGCTCACCTACTGGAGGCACGCCAGCCGTCTCGGGAACGTCGCTGCCCTGTCCTGGCGGGTCGCGAGCGGAACGGCCCCAACAGCACGCTGGACCGGTGATTTCGGCTGGCCAGAAGTCGGAAACAGGCCAAAAGACCACCCCAGAATGGCCCCAAAATGCCTAGAGAACTCGCCGGCTTGACCCGTTCGCGGCATTTGGCGGGATTCTGCAGTTTGGGTCTAGTTTCCGGTCGAAAATCTCGAACAGCGGGCAGCCGGGTCGCCCCGTACGGACATCCGGAGGCCGAACCCCACTAGCCCAGCCCCGAGAGGCCCCAAACCGAGCAAAAAAGTTGCCTATGTTGTAAATTTCGACGCGGCTCACCTACTGGAGGCACGCCAGCCGTCTCGGGAACGTCGCTGCCCTGTCCTGGCGGGTCGCGAGCGGAACGGCCCCAACAGCACGCCGGACCGGGGATTTCGGCTGCACATAAGTCGGAAACAGGCCAAAAGACCACCCCAGAATGGCCCCAAAATGCCTAGAGAACTCGCCGGCTTGACCCGTTCGCGGCATTTGGCGGGGATTCTGCAGTTTGGGTCTAGTTTCCGGTCGAAAATCTCGAACAGCGGGCAGCCGGGTCGGCCCGTACGGACATCCGGAGGCCGAGCCCCACGTGCCCAGCCCTGGGAGGCCTCAAACCGAGCAAAAAAGTTGCCTATGTTGTAAATTTCGACGCGGCTCACCTACCGGCGGCACGCAAGCCGCCCCGGGAACGACGCTGCCATGTCCTGGCGGGTCGCGAGCGGAACGGCCCCAACAGCACGCCGGACCGGTGATTTCGGCTGCACAGACGTCGGAAACAGGCCAAAAGACCACCCCAGAATGGCCCCAAAATGCCTAGAGAACTTGCCGGCTTGACCCGTTCGCGGAATTTGGCGGGGATTCAGCAGTTTGNGGCTCACCTACCGTCTGCAGCCAGCCGCCCCGGGAACATCGCTGCCCTGTCCTGGCAAGTCGCGAGCGGAACGGCCCCAACAGCATGCCGGACGGGTGATTTCGGCTGCCCAGAAGTCGGAAACAGGCCAAAAGACCACCCCAGAATGGCCCCAAAATGCCTAGAGAACTCGCCGGTTGACCCGTTCGCGGAATTTGGCAGGGATTCTGCAGTTTGGGTCCAGTTTCCGGCCGAAAATCTCGAACAGCGAGCAGCCTGGTCGGCCCGTACGGACATCCGGATGCCGAGCCCCACTTGCCCAACCCCGAGAGGCCCCAAACCGAGCAAAAAAGTTGTCTATGTTGTAAATTTCGACGCGGCTCATCTACCGTCGGCACGCCAGCCGCCCCGGGAACGTCGCTGCCCTGTCCTGGGGGGTCCCGACCGGAACGGCCCCAACTGCACACCGGACCGATGATTTCGGATGCCCAGAAGTCGGAAACAGGCCAAAAGACCACCCCAGAATGGCCCCAAAATGACTAGAGAACTCGCCGGCTTGACCCGTTCGCGGAATTTGGCAAGGATTCTGCAGTTTGGGTCCAGTTTCCGATCGAAAATCTCGAACAGCGGGTAGCCGGGTCGGCCCGTACGGACATCTGGAGGCCTTGCCCCACTTGCGCAGCCCCGGGAGGCCCCAAACCGAGCAAAAAAGTTGTCTATGTTGTAAATTTCGAGACGGCTCACCTACCGGCGGCACGACAGCCGCCCCCGGGAACGTCGATGCCCTGTCCTTGGGAGTCGCGAGCGGAACGACCCCAACAGCACGCCGGACCGGTGATTTCGGCTGCCCAGAAGTCGGAAACAAGCCAAATGACCACCCCATAATGGACCCAAAATGCCTAGAGAACTCGCCGGCTTGACCCGTTCGCGGAATTTGGCGGGGATTCTGCAGTTTGGGTCCAGGTTCCTGTCGAAAATCTCGAACAGAAGGCAGCCGAGTCGGCCCGTACGGACATCCGGAGGCTAAGCCCCACTTGCCCAGCCCCGAGAGGCCCCGAGCTGAGCAAAAAAGTTGCCTATGTTGGAAATTTCGACGCGGCTGACCTACAGGCGGCACGCCAGCCACCCCGGGAACGTCGCTGCCCTGTCCTGGCGGGTCGCGAGCGGAACGGCCCCAACAGCACGTCGGACCGCTGATTTCGGCTGCCCAGAACTCGGAAACAGGCCAAAAGACCACCCCAGAAAGGCCCCAAAATGCCTAGAGAACTCGCCGGCTTGACCCGTTCGCGGCATTTGGCGTGGATTCTGCAGTTTGGGTCCAGTTTCCTATCCAAAATCTTGAACAGCGGGCAGCCGGGTTGGCCCGTGCGGACATCCGGAGGCCGAGCCCCACTTGCCCAGCCCCGAGAGGCCCCAAACTGAGCAAAAAAGTTGTCTATGTTGTAAATTTTGACGCGGCTCACCTATCGGCGGCAGCCAGCCGCCCCGGGAACGTCGCCGCCCTGTCCTGGCTAG
>MU090120.1:0-44452 GCA_014858505.1 Corymbia citriodora subsp. variegata
TAGGGTGGATAAATATATTCCGAGGCTGATTCAATTCTTCACTAGTTGTTTGAAAAAGAGCGAAACCGAGTGATCCTAGTGAATTACCAAGAAGAGTGACTTTGTGAGACATATCATCACCAAGTGCTAACACTCAAGAGTGTAATCACCTTTGATCATATAGTGAAATCCAGCCTATTGGCTGATTGCCTGAAGAGTGGACGTAGGCTTGTCTAAAGCCGAACCACTATAAACTGTGTTTGCAATCTTTTCTACTCTCTCTATTTAATTTCAGTTTATAGATTGCAAAAGATTGTTATTGCTTGCGCATAAAATTCCTCTACACCTATTCACCCCCTCTCTAGGTGTTAATACTAGTACCAACAATTTGTATCAGAGTCTCGTGCTCAGTATCTTGAAGTGTTTATTACTTCAGAGCTAAAGATTTTTCATGGCTAGTATTTTTGCACCAGGTCTGATTGAGGGACGAAGCATCACCAGACCACCTTACTTTGATGGGAAAGAGTACAATGTCTGGAAAAACAATATGAAGGCATTCCTAAGATCTAAGGATATGTTGGAATGAGATGTTGTTGAGAAAGGAATCAATCCTAATGTTGTATCAGCGTCTACTAGAAAAGAGGATGGCGAAACGCTTCAATCATCTGTTACTCTATCTCAAAAAGAGATAACAAAAAGAGAAGCTTTAGATGCAAAGGCTATCTACTCTCTTTACTGTGCTTTATCTCCTAATGAGTATAATCAAATTTCCTCTTGTGAAATAGCAAAGGAAGTATGGGATAGGTTGCACGTTACCTATGAAGGGACTGATCGTGTAAAAGAGACCAAAGTAAATATTTTACTTGGTCAATATGAATCCTTCAAGATGAAACAGGGGGAGTCCATAGGAGATATGTTCAGTAGATTTACTAATATAGTAAATGGGCTTGCATATCAAGGACAACTTGTCCCAGGACCAATGAAGGTCAACAAGCTCTTGAGAGGATTATCGAAGGATTGGAATAACGTCAAGACTTCAATCCACGAGACTTTGAGGATTTCGCCTTTATCTGTTGATAACTTATTGGAACTTTGCAATCTTATGAAGCAGAACATATAAATGATGAAGATCCAGAAGGTAATAAGTTAATTACTTTAAAATCTAATGCTGATTTTAATGAGGCAGATTTTGAGGAAGATAAAAGGGATGACGATGAGGAGATGAGGTCGTTGATCAAAAAATATGAACACCTTGTGAGAAAAAGAAGCAATTCGAAAGGGAAGAAGTCCACAAAGAAAGCCGAGACGTGGAGCGACATCGAGTGTGAATCCAACAATGATGAGGATTTATGCTTAATGGTGGGCATTGAATTTGAAGAAGATGAGGTAACATGTTCAAATCTTATTCTTGATGATGATGATCCTTTTGAAGAGTTATGCGTAGAACATAAGAAAGCGTTGAAGAATATCTCTAAATTGAGAGAGAAAAATTCTACAAATGAGACAAGGATCGTTGAGTTGGAAAAGGAGAATTTTTTTTTATGCTATCCCACACACGGCCCTCTTGGCCTTCAATAGGGACTGCCTATCAGTCACCAAGTTCCTTCTCAAACAATGAACTTAGATCACAGTAAACTCTAAAATATCGGAAATTCTGATGCACAGGATCCCCTAAGGGCAAGTGCAGAGCATACTCCAGGATTTTTCTCAATCACAGTGTTTGTTCAGAACCATCATTCTGAACTAGAAGAGGATGGAAGTGTTTAGAAGAGCATGTTGGAAGTAGAGTACACAACACACTTCTTATTTCACTCTCTAGTTTTTACAATGGGCGCTCCTTGCTCTTATATAGGCAAAGGAGGATACAATAGGCAAGAGCAGGCAGACTGGCCATGTTAGGGCATAATTGAGCAAACTTAGCTACTTATGGGCTACACACATAGGGAGTCCGAAAAAATTCCCGTGACAGGCTATGAACAGTAGTTTTTCGCCTGTTGCTACAGTAAAAATAGACTGGGTGAATAGTAAAAACAGATTGAATGAACAGTGAACAGTGTACAAGACCGGTGTACAGTGTTTTCAGGATGGCTTTTTATTTGTCTCTTCCATCTCTAGCATTGTAGTCATAGTCTGAATCATCAGAGCTATGATGAGCTAGTTGTTCTCTGTAGAGAGTCTCTTCTGCATCTGGACCGGAGCTTCCGTCTTTTTCTCTTTTGAAAGCACGGATGAGATTCTCGATTTCTTCTGCCGACAGGTCTGGTGGACGAGATGAGCTAGCTCCGAAAGAGCCGGAAAATGGGGCGTAATTGGGGGTGTCTCCCCAAGGGTCTTGTGCAAGTGGCCCTCCCCATGGATCATAGGGGGTGGAGGAGTCTGGATTGTTCTGCCGAAAGGTATGAAGAGCCTCTTGGATTTGGTCTTTCATGGAATCCCAAGCTTCAAGGTGGTTCCAAGAGATAGGGACGTGGGCAGATGGCCATGCTTCTAGTGGGATGGTGCGATTTTCTTGACATAGGATTCTTTGGAGTTCACGTGACGCTAGTCTGCTTGTGATGATGGAGTATGGAAGCGTCCGATAGATCCGAGCAAATTCTTGGAAAACTTGGGGCTTGTAGCTCGAAATTCCTGCAGCAGAAGGTTTGTTAGCTATCCAACCACATGGATGGGAAAACATCCATGGTCGGTGAAATAAGATGACGGTGTGTCTTTCTGGTTTAGGCCTTCCTTGGCGATTTTGGACCTTGAAGAGTTCTCTCCAATATTGTAGTGGTTTATACCATGCAAAAATCTCCAAGAGGTGTTTCTGATTATGAGGTTGAGCTTGGCCATCCTTGTGAATAACCTGCAAAATTTTGTCAGTAGGAAATTCAATGGCTACAGTGTACAGGTTGAACATGTACCAAAATAACCATTTCAGTTCTTTTGGAAATTCTTCATCAGGAGACCATTTGAGAGGATGGATGAATGGATATTGCGGATGAAGTCCATCTGGTCTAAGGATTAAACCTCCATAGTCATGAAAAATTCGGAGGTGATATTCCCACATTAATTCTGGGAGTCTTTCTTTCAGATTATTGTGGTGGATTGCCTCAGGAATATCAGGAGGGTATTTGAGGCTGGGCCAACCACTTGGGATTTTGTCCGATCGATATGTGTCTTGGAAGGGCTCATTTTTGATATACATGTTGATAGCTTGCATTGGTTCTTTTGGTCGAGATAAGAAATCAGCAAGGACATTCTTAGTTCCTGGAATGTACTTGACTTTAAAGGAATATTTAGAAAACCATTCAGCTCATCGGAGCAGTTGTGGATGAAGAACTTGCTTTTGCTTGAATTTAAGTATCTGAGGGAATGAGGACATGTCCATTTCAACAAGAAAATGGTGTCCGATGAGGTGGAATTCAAACTTCTTGATGCCATACTTGACTGCAAGTATCTCCTTAAAAGTGGAGTGATAATGGATTTCTGCTTGAGAGAATCGACCACTTTTGTAAGCACAAATATGCCTAGTTCCATCAATTTCTTCGAGAAGAATGGCTGCCCAATATTTGTCGCTAGCATCAGTTTGGAGAATCCTTTTGCCAGTGGATGGGATTTTTAGAGGAGGAAAGTTTTGCAAGAGCTATTTGAGTTGAGCAACAGCTTGAGTCTATTTGGGTCCCCATGGGGGAGGATCTTTTTTGAGCATTCGCTGGAGAGGTCTCAAATACTTAGAGATGTGTGGAACAAAATCTCTTAGATAGTTTACAATGCCAAGAAATTGCTGGACTTGTTTAGGATTGAGATCCTTTTCAGGAAATTTTTGGAGTTCATCAGCAATATGAGGCTCAGGGCAGTAGGTTCCTTCTTTGAGGCGCATGCCCAGGAATTCAATTTCCTTTTGGGCAATAATCATCTTTTTCTGAGAAAACATAATGCCATGCTTTTTAACAATATCAGCAAAATGTGTCAAGAGTTGACAATGAGATTGTTCGTCATGGCTGAACAGAAGGATATCATCAATATAAATCTAGGAGTTTGGAAGGATGGGTTCAAAGATTTTGCACATAGCCTTTTGAAACAGTGAAGGGGCAGTTTTGAGACCAAAAGGGACAACTGTCCATTGAAAATGTTGGTTTGGGATACAGAACCCAGTTTTGGGTCTGTTTGCTGGGTCAATACCCAGTTGCCAAAATCTTGCTTTAAGATCAAATTTCGAATAGATCTTTGCTTGGGCAAGGCTTAGGAAAAGGGAATTTCGGTGAGGTAATGGAAATTTATCATCCTGAAGGAACTGATTCAGAGGTTGGTAGTTTATTACTAATCTCATTTTTCCACAGTTCTGTTCGGCCCGTTTGTTGACATAGAATGCTTCACATGCCCATTGGAAATCAGAGGGTTCAATGAGACATTGTGCCAGTAGTTCTGCACATTCTTGCTGAGCAAGTGCGAGATGTTCAAGGCTCATTCCTGAGTGACTAGCTTTTGTAGGATTGATGTCTTCATTCCTTTTGAAAGGAAGTTTGACATAAAAAGAAGAGTTTTTCCACAATGGCTGGGTGCAAGTTTGGGAAAACTGGGAGTGTGTCTCAGCACAGGAAGAAAGTAGACTTTGGATGATCGGGTCCAGAATGGCTGGTTGAAGGCCATAAAATCGTTTAATGTCTACAAATTCCCTGAATTGATTTTTGAACCGAAGGCCATGAGAGAGAATTATGAGTTTGGGAAGTTGGGTCAGGATGTCCCAACCAATGATGATATCTTTATCTGGAGACGGAGAACCAAGAACCTTGGTGGTTATAGAACACTGGGGAAAGAACTTAATAGTAATGGGTTTACTACGGTACTTGGTAGCAAAAGTGTCACCAGAAGCAGAATTGAAATACCTGGATTAAGGTTTCCAAAATTCTTATGGAAGGATCTTTGTGTCTAAGATGGAAGAGCTTGCTCCAGTATCAATGAATGCTACCAATGGGATTGGTTTATGGTATTTGGACAAGAGAATGTGGACAGGAATATATGGATGATGGACAGGTTCATTGAGCTCAATTTCTGCAGGTGAATCGGGGAAGAAAGTGAAGACATCGTTTTCGGAATCTAAACCTGAATCTGAGCTATATGTCTGAATAGCACAGAGGGTATTTTCAGATGGTTGGTCGTCTAAAGAGAAGATGGATTCTATATCTGAATCATCAAGTTGGATGCCAGTACTTTTGGCAATTTTGTCTATCAAATGACTTCCTCTCTTGCTTGCTTGGGACAATTTTTGGCAAAATGTCCTTTTTTGTTATAGACATAACACCTGTCTTTGTTGCGCTTCTTATGGGAACGATGATGGCTTTTACGCAAAAATTTCCATCTACCCTTGCTTTTCCCTTTGCGTGTCTTTTTGAAGGAAAGTCGTTTAAAGTGCCTTTTCTTTTTGCATCCTGTCTAGGATGGGTCGGAGTAATCTTTGGGACATTTGATTTGTAAACCAGGTTTGAAGCACGCCTTGTCAAGATGCCTATTTTCTATGAGAAAGCTTCGGAAGGCTTCTCGTCGAAGGCAAAGTTTTTCTATGGTGATATGAACAGCTTGCTGGATTTCACCAAGAGTAGCTTCTGTGATGCTTTTCTGTCTCTGTTGGAGAGTTTTTTCTGCAGCTTGGCCAAGTTCCTTTGGAATAGATGCCAAGAAGATGGGCTTGAGATTCCAATCTGCACCAAGTAGATAAAACAGCTTGATCATAGTTTGGAAATGACGATCAAGATCTTTGCGTCTTAATGAGCAACATTTTCGATCAAAGAACTCCTTTCTTTTGAGTTCTTTTGAATCTTCAGGCTTGCCAATGAAGTACATATGGATAATCTGGATAGCATTATCCAAAGGTTGAGTCAAAAAGTACATCTGATCTTGTTCCGAGGCAGTATGCCACCAATCTTTGAGGGCTCCCGTAAAGCGGCTAGTGAATTCTAAGAGAATATCATAAGTGCTAGGTTCAGAAATATGCCTGGTAGTGAGCCAAGCATGGAATTCTTGAAGCCTATCAGGCCATCTATAGTATGGAATGTCATCCAATGTGAAATAAACTTTGGATGATGTGGCAGTAAAATTCTGAGTTGCATTTGGTTGGTCCTGGTGGTGTATTTCAGGCTTAGGGAGTATTTCTTCATCTTTGACACTGTCTGCCATAAACAAAGTTTCTTCCGCAGAAGATGATTCAAGAGGAATATCAGAATTGTATTCAGATGAAGAATCAGCCTGTCTTGCTGTGGATGGTTTAATGGCAGCAATTGAAGGAATCTGGTGCCGAAGGAAGTTTTCAATCGGATTGGAAATGGTGAGAGTGCCAGGGGGGTTTTTAGGTGAGTGATCACCAGAAGAACGTTCAGGAGTACCAGGGGGAGATGGTGATGTTGGAACCTCTGTAGGAGATTTCTTTTGCTTCTGCTTAAGCTTGCGAAGATTTTCGCGTAGGACCAAGAAATTGTTCTGGGGTGGAGGTGCAGCTGAGCTGAGAACAGCAGCAAATGAAGATGATGCTCCAAGGGATGATTCTAGTTTGGGTGGTAAGGAAGGAGAGGGGAAAAATGGTGGATCAATTGTGGTGAACGACTGTTGGTTTTGGAGAATCTAGATTTGTCGTTTGAGCTTTTCAATTTCTGGTTTCTGATCTTCCAGATAATGGCTAGGAGGTGTTTGCTTAGTTTCTAGCAAATGAAGCCTTTTTTGGAAATCTTTCAACATGCGGTAGGATAAGTCAGTGGTCTTGTCTACGCATTCAAGACGCGTAGCAACAATGCCTAAAAGCTCATTTTGAGCAAAAGCATTTTCAGTTTGCCAATTCAGAACAGTTTCGGCAGCAGAAGGCTGCTTACGTTGTCCTTGTGCATCAAGACCAGTGGGGTTTGGTACCTTGGGTGAGTGCTGGTATTTTTGATGTGGATCTGAGAATCTTTCCATGGAGGAAATTTCCGGGTGCGGGGGCTGGTTCCAGATGATGATTCTGTAGTCTCGAGTGGAGGGAACTCATCAGGATGGAACATACATATACTAGGTAGGACAGTAGGTGGAACAGGTTTAGGTACACAGGTGCTTGGCCTAGGTAGTTTCAAAGGACATGAAGGGTTCTTTTTTACCCATTTCTGGATTGGCTTATAGAAAGGCGAAGTGATCATGGGTCTAGCTGGTGGTGGTTGAGAGGAGGGAGCTGGTTTACAAGGTGGTGAAGGTGGAGTTAGTGCAGGGGACCTGGATGGTCCATAAGAAACAATGAACTGGTATCTACCTCCATATTCTCCAAGAGGTCCAACAGTTGGATCTCCATCAAGATATCTATGGTAAAGGGTATCTTTCTTTGTCTTCTTCTTTTTTGTGGAAGGTCTGTCATCTTCATCATTAGGTTTTGTGCAAGACGGACAGATACAGTCTGGGTCCCAAAAGCAATGTCCAGTAGGATCTTTGAAATGATGAATTGGCTGTCCCTGAGGACCAAAAGAATGGACAAAGCGTTTGTCATCTGGTTCGCTTGAGACAGGATCAGCGGGACAAGGTGTAAAATGGAGGATAGTAGGAAAAATAGAGGAAGGTTCCTCCTTGGTTTTGTCGAACTTGATGGTTACAGTACCATCTTTTTTTCTAATGAATTGTGGTTTACTAGATTGGAGCGGTTTGCAACTCTAGTGGAGTTTTTCGTAGTTGGTGACCCAACTATCCGGAAGGAGCTTAACAAGCTCATTTCTTGGGATTTGACGGGGAACATGGATGCAGGAGGTCTGGTCGTGATCGATCGAAATAACAAGGGCATCCTTAGAATTTGGAATGTTGAGATCAATGGCATGGTTTTGGACTCGGTAGATCATCTGGTAGTGTAAGGTGGCAGCAATGGATCCAGGGGTCTGCGGAGCTCCAGTAATTTGGAGCTGGACCTTAAGAGCAGTCAGCAGGTTTGGATCTACAAGAGCAATGTTAAAATTTGGGAAAAGTGTAACAAAAACAGTTCCTGCATTCATTGTTGTTTAAATGGTGCCAACACAAGCTTGTTGGTATTCCAAAAACCTGGTGTCTAACAGGGCTATCCTTGCTGTAACAGGTAAGCCTTTTCGGCCATGAAAGGTTAAAGCAAGACGGATGGCTCCAAAATGGAAATGAGTGTAGTCTTGTTGGATCCATTGAGATGGAAACTCTGGTGGAATCTGGAGAGTAACAAACTATTCTTGTTCAGTTGCCTGGATGGGGTATTGGTCAAAACGAGAAGACTGAACATACTCTTTAACAGTGCGAGGGGTATGTTTGATCAGGTGTTTAATAGATCTCAATGGAGAGAAAGAAGGGGGTTTTGCGAAAGTAGTGTATGGGTTCATCATAGGGAGCTGGGTTTCTGAGATCTTACTATCTTCTATGAGGTATGCTACCTCATAAAGATAGTCTATCTTTGAACATGAAGACTTTCAAAGTTCGGGTGGATTTTTTGCAAAAGGAAAATGATTCCTATAAGGAAGAAATTCCGAAAATTTGCAAGAAATTTTCTATTGGCTCAAAGACATTGGAGCATGTCCTCTCCATACAAATGCCATACTACAACAAATCCGGTCTCGGTTATGAGAAGGACATTGAGATCAATAATGATTTTCCAAAAGTAAAGGAGAGATTGCGGCACAAACCTTCGATCCACCATTATCGAAGTCATTTTGGTAAGCAATTTGTGAAGCCTATTGGATTTCAATATTTTAATTACTCGAATTGTGGTGATCATAATCACTTTAAGCAACAATGTCTACTTGATTGGAAGAAATCCAAGTCAATCAATTGGAAATTTGATGCTTCCTCTAACCGAAATGGACCCAAATTCATTTGGGTACCAAAGAAAAGATAAGTTGTTTTCTTGCAGGTAATAAAGGTAAGGAAGCGAGAATCTGTTTGTGCATAATGTTCTTTTTATGCTTCGGTTGATTCAGATTTTATAATAATTATATTCTATAATTGGTTATATTGAAGGAAGAATCGTGTGATATATTTTTGGTAGTTTTGTGAGTTGGAATTTGATACGTGTGATTAATTTAATATCCTGCTTAGAGATAATCATGATTATTTGATCGGATTTTATGCTCTCTTATTTTATTATATTTTGCAAAGAGAACTTCTATTTTATGAGATATTATCATGCGAGATATTTTCCCTTGAATTCTCTTTTGTGTCGAGCTTGGAATAAATATTTGAGTATCTTTGAAGATTTCCTATTTGTGCTCTAACGTGAAAGAAGGATCCAAATTCATGGATACCAAAAGAAAAAGAGCTTGCTGCAGGAAATTTTACAAAAGAAGAATGATTGCAAATATATACAAATCATTGAGCAATCAGAAGAATATTTCAAGTGATAATTGAGGAAGATCTTTTTCTAAAACAATGGTATATTTTTTAAATATATATACCTTGGGTAAGGAAATATTCCATCTTTATCATCCTGCCTTCTAAATTTATACACAAATTTTATGGTTCTGGATGATTTTTATGACTCACGTGTGATTTATATTAAAAAAAAAAAAAATCTCTTGTTAGATATTGCACATTTTTATTACTTGATTTGGCACGTGATAAAAATTCTACTTCGTTTTTGCATATTACATCAATAATATCTTTTTGAAATTTATGCTTAGGGAAATCCCTTTAATCTTGAAAGATATTGTTGTATTTTGGGATTCACTTGCTATAATATTAGAAGATATTTTGTATCAGGCAAGTTTGATCCGCA
Organism: Corymbia citriodora subsp. variegata; assembly: GCA_014858505.1. Lineage (NCBI taxonomy): Eukaryota > Viridiplantae > Streptophyta > Magnoliopsida > Myrtales > Myrtaceae > Corymbia > Corymbia citriodora. The sequence continues at coordinate 9,695 of MU090120.1, forward strand.
AATTGAAGGAAGGTATGTGCGTGATATTTTCTATAATTTGCAAAGATTATTATCTATTTTGCAAGGATTTGCAGGTGGCAAAAAATCTTTCCATATGAGGTTGGGAAAGCTTGATCCGAAATTATGGAGATTTTATACTATTTTCGAAAGCTCAACTCATTGCACAAAATTCTCACAAATTATTGAAAGTGCATTTGTGCAGATTAAATTTGATTAAAGAAAACAAACTTCTATCTCAAATTTCAAAAGCAAGAGCATAGTGCAGTCGTTGTTTCTACAAAGGAAATAAATGGACAGCATTTTGTTGAACATGCACAAGCCGCGATAAGTATTATCGCAAATACTGTCATGAGGACAGGGGGAGAAAGTAAATATAAAAAGAAATGGAGAATCGTGATCATTTAAAAAATGCAACAAATTGAGGGGGAGCATTGATCAAATATGGCAGATTTTTTTTTAATTGTTCTTGATCCTGATTACTATGGAAAGAAAAGGTAAATTGTGTTCTACATAATTTGGTAAGTATATCATCTATTTCTTTCCTTGGCAGATTTTTGTTGATATATATGAGCTATATTGAATATTATTTATGTTCATATCAACATGATATCTTTAAAGTTTGTGTTTCATGCCTAATACATTTTTAAAGATATTATGTGAATTTATTCTCTACGTGACACCCTTTTTAATTATTATCGCCTTTTGATTATGACAAAAAGGGGGAGAAAATATGTATATGCATATGTGCAAATTGATTTATATTATTTAGTGCATAATATTGAGCTGCAATTATTTCTATATATTATTTTGCTCAATTTATCAATTATCTTCTATTTTATAATCTCCTATTTTGAATGACATTCATTGAATATATAAAATTTTGGAGATTGCATTATGTGCTTATGATACTTTGATTTATCAATATATTTAAAAAGCATAATTGCACATCTGCATATTTAGAGATTGTTTTGTCATCATCAAAAATGGGGAAATTGTTAGGGAAATCCCTTATGATGTTTTGAAGATGACAAAATAAATCAAAAGGCTACTAACATGTTTATTGAGTAACTTAGTGAAAAATGCACAAGCCGCTATGCAGATGATGGAAAGCTTCTGAGTCTGGATGAAGCAGATAAAGAAGCACATAAAGTCTCTGAGTCTGGATGAAGCAGACGGAAGACCCGTACCAGACTGATATTTAAGTTTGACCGTACCAGACTGAGATTTTAAGTCTGAACGAACTAGACTGAAAATCTAGGCAGATTCAGAACTTAAGACCATCAAACTTAAGATGAACCTACACGATAAGATCACCAATGGTAGAGTATTTCACTTACTTTATTTATATTGATTCTGTTGTATCAAACTGATTGGCAGGATCAATCAACGGATAACTTCCAAAGAAGAATAGAACACTTATGGAAGCCCGGATTCTGATTGTATGGGCGAACAGAATCCAAGGGGATCCAATCTACCTCCAATGGTCAAAAAGACTTACCTTATGAAGTCTGTCCAAGAAAGGAAATGGAAGACTAATCTCTCACGGAAAGAGCCAACAGTCGAGTGTGGCTTGGAGAGTATATAAGGATAGGATGGGACCTAGGAGACTAGGGTGGATAAATATATTCCGAGGCTGATTCAATTCTTCACTAGTTGTTTGAAAAAGAGCGAAACCGAGTGATCCTAGTGAATTACCAAGAAGAGTGACTTTGTAAGACATATCATCACCAAGTGCTAACACTCAAGAGTGTGTAATCACCTTTGATCATATAGTGAAATCCAGCCTATTGGCTGATCGCTTGGAGAGTGGACGTAGGCTTGTCTAAAGCCAAACCACTATAAACTATGTTTGCAATCTTTTCTACTCTCTCTATTTAATTTCAGTTTATAGATTGCAAAAGATTGTTATTGCTTGCGCATAAAATTCCTCTACACCTATTCACTCCCTCTCTAGGTGTTAATACTAGTACCAACAGACGCCTAAACCCTAATTCCGTGTCAGAAACAAGGAAAGATTGGCTGGGGCGGGTTCAATGGTCAATGCCTTAAAGCCCGTCCAAACGCACCTTTTTGACTTTCGAGAGAAACCAATTTCCAAACGCATCGGGTTTCTTCTTGGTACTTGCCGTCTGAGGATGATTCTGAAATGGCCTAAAACCCTAAGCTAAATTTCGAGACTGACGAGTAGTTGTAGCTTGACAAATCTGGAGTTCACGACAACACAGCAAGCACTCGTAGCCCCATGGGAATGAAACCTTATAGTTGGCAAGCTCCTATTTCCTTGGATCTGACTCATAATCTTGGAAGTCGTTGAATTCTGCAGGCAAAAACCAGTAATTTGGGTGAAATTGATAGTCACAGCAACATGGATTGGCCATATTCTAATCTAAAAACTAGGAAATCATAGGGTGTAATAAATGCAATTTAATTGGACGAACCAATTATGGAAGATGAAAAATAAAAAAAACAAAAAAAAACGTTCTATTAAGATTTCAAGCCAGCAAAAATATAAGACACGAAATAGATCTCTAAAACACTAACACATGGATCCTCCTGCCTACCAGCACTGGTCCGTCTCCCACTTCTTCTTTTTTATTTTTTATTTTATTTTTTGCGCTTTTTCATTATAGAGTAACACGTAGGTAGGGCTGTTCATTAAAAAATCGAAAATTTATAAATCCAGCCTAAGCATACCGATAAGTATGGTTTGTCGGTTTAATTGATTTTGTTTTAATTTTGGTATTTTTGTTATTAATTTATTGGTTCGATTTTGGTTTATAACTTTGGAAATCAATAAAACCGAACAAAACCAAAAAGTGTACCAAAAATATTATTTCTTAAATATATATAATTCCATAGTTTAACCTAAGTAAGTATGTTCACCCCTATCTAAGGTACTCTATACTACTAAATGAAAAATTTCTATTCTCAAGTTAGCCATTGTCGATTGATTTTTAATCTCAAATTATACATAAAAATGAGTATTCAATGATCTTTTGCGTTCTTCTATTTAGTGTGTGCTTGTTTTATGAAAAATGAATGATTTGAAAAATATGTCTTATAAAAAATCAATTGTATTGCCTACAAAAATGAGTAAATGAAAAATGTTTTCACATGCACGAAGTATTTAGACATAAAATTGTTGTTGAATACGAAAATATGTTATATTGACTGATTATTTTATGTGATATGAGCGATCATTTTTGGTAAAATATTTTTTGAATCATTCATTTTCCGCAAAATAAACTTAGATTTAATTGAACAATATTTTTAGGGCCGCAATAATTTCATTAGATCATGCGATACAACATATATTACAACTATACTTGACTCACTCAAACACTCTTTGCAAAATAATCTCTCAATCTTACGATGAATTACACAAATCTTACCACAAGATTTAATTTTCTTCAACCCATTTTCCAAGATGTAATTGATGAGAAGAATGTGTGGCACCAGGATGAAAATCTTTAAAAAATCGGGTGCCATAACTTTTATATGTTGCTCACTTGAGAGGCATAATTTTTTTCAACCATTTGAGTGTTATAACTTATAGAAAATATGCTCATTGAGAGTCATAACTTTCAATGATGTTATAAGTTTTTAAAACTGTTTTCTCAAATGCTGAAAATTCGACTTGACAGAACATTCATGATGTCCTTTTTCTTAAAAAAAATTTCAATTCAAACAACTAGATATGCCGACACTGATGCCTTCTGCTTCACGCCCTCATACAAGACAAAAAAAATATTTATATATCTGTGCCATGTAACCAAATATCACTCTTAACTCTCTCATGGAAACATTGAAAACTGACTCCAACTCGCAGAAGGAAACTTACGTGTCTTGCTTTGCTCCATATCTACAGTCCAGAATCTTTTGTATAAAAATCAGCAAGACTTTCCTATTTTAAGTCCATTTCTCACGGTCAAAAGTCCAACTCCACTGAGGACTCAAAAGCGCCAAAGAATTCAGACTTGAAGAAGGCGGCCACAAAAGTCCAATTTAGACTTTCTTTCTACGACCGGATTTTCTAACACCTCGATTTGGTCTGGTTTCATCTATAAATTCAAACTCTAGATATATTTTAACAATTACAACTTGTACAATGAAGAAAGAAGATGGAGAAGAAAAAAAAGGAGGAAAAAGAAGAAGAAAATAATGAAAGATTGGTCGTGATTTTTTTTGGGGGGAGGAGATGGACTTGTTTGTTGATGGGATCTCGACCCAAAAATCACATCGAGAGTGGAAGAAAAGCGGAGATGGCGGAGAAGAAACAGTCGAATGGAAATTCTGATCATTTGAATTTTTTATGGGCTTAACTTTTCTAGATGCACTGGATTTTTGCGTTGGCCATGTGTATTGAATTGCGTGCGTTTGTTAGGTTGACTGACTTGGGCTTTTTCTACAGGGCAAGGCGACTCCAAAGTCAAGGATCATCCCCTCGATTTCCAATCTTTTTATCGTGGCTCCTCGGCACACAAGAGGCAATTCTTCACCGATTTCTCTTTGCCCAAAGACAAACAGAGGCTTGATTGATGCTCTCAGCTTCATGAATACCTATTAAGTGTTGCTACTCATTCTTGTTCTATTGCAACTGCTGACTAGCATTGCAAAGTTGAGTAATCGGCCATGCATCGTTTCCTCTTGCAGTGATGTTCACAATATAAGCGATCCATTTTGATCGAAGAGTGATTCTAAGGGATGTGGTGACTCAAAATTCGAACTGGCTAGTGAAAGTAATCACATTTTTCTATATTTGGATGATGGTAAATACTATGTGCAGTCCATCAATTATTCCATTGGCCGAATCAGATTGGTCGACAATGGGATACACAAGGGTAACTGCTCATCTCTTCCCCATCACTCACATTGTGGTCTAACTTCTTCCTCATGACCCACCATTGTGGTCTAACTTCCAGAGTAGTGACTACCGATTTGTGACAAAAAATGATGATGGACCATACTACCAATAGCCCATGACAATTGACATAGTGGTCATTGTCAATTGCTCAAAGCCGGTTGATTCTTCATTCCACATCTCTCCTAGCTGATCATGCACTGAGGGGTCATATTCTTCCGACACATCATTGAGTTGGAACTTGTATGCTCTAGTAAATCCAAAAGTATCAGATGTTAGTGATTTTTGCACTATTAGCAGGTGGACGTCGGTAAAGTTTGACTTTTTTGAGCAGAATAATAGTAGCTCTTACAATTACGAGCTAATCCATAACATTATGGCCGATGGACTTGTTCTCATCTTTGATCGACCTTTTGAGTCGCTCTTATTGCTGAACGACTGTGTCTATTGCAAGTCTAATTTATATAGCATCTTCAGGGGTCGGGATTGCAACTACGGCATCTCTGCCTCAAAGTTCAGAGCTTTCTTTTGCGTCTTGGATTTCCATAGCATCTTCAGAGGTTAGGTTTGCAGATACAAGCACACTAACCTTGGTAAAGCATCGGTTGGCAATGAAATTTTACCACAACTTTGGATGATTGTGTACACTCTTTCACTTGCTACTTTCTCTTCAAAACCATAATATTTAAGAAATGTTTAAAATCCTAGGAAATCATGACAAAGTATACAGTTTAGTATAGGTCGACATCTGTGTATTTTAAAGATTTCTGGAATTTTGCATTACATATCAGAGCCAAATTGGAGAAGACAGTAGAATTCGCATATACATATATATGTACATAGATCGAGTATATAGGTTCCATACTAGTGGTAGATTGAGCACCCATTCCTTGGGATTCTTCTAAGTGGTAGACCGAGAGCCATTTGTTGACACTCTTCACGTTTCGATCAAGTGGTATAGGCTGGAAGTCCTAGGGAGGCAGTGAGTTCTTTGGTTAACTTGGCAAAGGCCCTTGGGGATAAGGAGAGTTAGTTTCGGTTCGCACATAGAAGAAAACTTCCGATCCATAGGTATGAACTTACATATGAGATCCATGCCTTTCTCTAGTTATCTTTTTGTAAGGAATTCAGATCTAGGTCCTATAAATAGAGAAGAAATCAAGATAGAAGACTTCAATAAATCCATAGATGATTGGGAAATTCCAAAAGTCCAGCTTAAAGAGATTTATAAGTAGTCAAAGCTTAAAAATATCTTTAAGAAATTAGACTATATCATAGCAACTGAAGAGAGAGACATTCATATCTCAGATTCATACCAAAAAATTTATCTTTTGAATCCTGACTCAATAAGGAAATATAAAGATAAATACAATTATCTTCACATAGGCTTAGTCTAGGTAGGAGCTAAACCTCTTACAAAAGAAGTACTAAATACAGCTCTTCTCTTAGTTCTGAGAGATTCTCATCTCTTAGACGATGAAGAATCCATATTATGAACCATAGAAACTAGCCTCTACAAAGGACCCATACACTTTAATTGTTACCCTAATTTTATGGTACTACTCAAAGATAGAAATATCCTTAAAGCCCTTACTTTGTAGGTAAAAATCCATAACTACAATGTAGCAGAAGGATCTATCCCTTTGGTAATCATTTATAGTCTAGTATAAGACGATGTCCTCAGCTTTTAGAGAAAATGTGTTTAAATGTAGCCCAAAAGGTGAAACCCTCCTTCTCCAAACAAATATCTCTAGAGCAAACACTACCATTTCTAGGTTCATAAATTGGGATGAAGTGACTCTACCAAAACAACGGAACTAGAAAACCAAGTTCCCCAACCAATGGTTCAAAATACAAATCATACAAATATCATCCAACATCTTGAGGGAAGAGTAACTATTCAGTTTCCCAGGATATCGTATGATTCAAGATCAAACCCCTCATTCCATACATCGAGAATGTTAGTTGATCATCTTCCCAACCTTCCCAGAATAATTACCATACCACCTAGTACCTCCAATACTCATAGAAGCACCCTAAGGTAGGATACCACTCCTCATAATCCTAACCCTCAAGTACATAGAGAAACTCCTACAGCACCTCCTAAACTAGAAATCAGTGGTTTAGATAATCGATCAGGAATAACCAGACTAATTTATCAACAAAACTAGTCTGAATCTGAACCAAATATAGAGCGTATTGATTCCCTAACATATTCCCAAATCGATAGTGAATTGAATGTCTTAGAAAAAGAATTTGAGCCCAATAGAGTCATTCTTAATCAAAAATTTAATTTTGAAGAAAATAGAGAAATCAGGGAATGGGTTTTTAGAACATTTGCTGAAATAGCAAAAAAATATCAAAGAACAATACTATGACTACATGTACAAACATGAAGTTCATATATTCTTTTTTGATTGGTTCAAAAATCATTTCCTAGAAAAAAATAATTACACTGATTAACATCTATCCACAATAGGAAAACAGTTAAATATGATTGAATCAACAATCCAAAAACCAAATCAACAGATAACTTTTGTGGTAGAAACCATAAAGCAACCAATATTCAAAACATTTGAGTTTCCTAAACAATTTAGCCCTAAGTTCACAAAAACCATAGAACAAGGGAGAAGAATGTTAGGAAAACCCGAAGCCAGACCAATAATAGATACTTCTAAATTCCAAGGGTTAACTATGAAAGATACTCTTGATAAAATAAACGCCAGTGTAAGTATCCTTGATAAAATCTCTAATACTTCCGACGGAGAAACTATCAACAAAATTGATAATCTCAATTGGAAATACCTAAAAAATTATACTATAATAGGGCTACACCTCTAGCCATAGCCTTAGAAGAATCATCATCCTAGAGAATCTAGAACAAGTATTCTCCGAATGCCATATATGAATGGAACATTGATGGAATAGCAAAAACCAATACATTAAATATGCTCAATACTATTGTAATGCTAGCCAACACTTATAAGACTCAATAGGATGTTTCTGATCAAGCTACAGCTAATCTTTGAATAGCTGGTTTCACTCGAAAATTAAAAGGTTGGTGGGATAATTATCTCACAGATGAACATAAGATCCAAATCCTTATAAGAGAGATGATTTGGGCCAATTAGGCTATGCATGGTAACTATTCTATTTCTGTTTCTGGAATAGATTTCTATTCTAGACCTATTTCTGGAATAGAAATCCGTTTGGTAAAAAAAATTTCATTTCTATTTCTGGAACAAATTTCTATTCCAGAAATAGGTTTGGAACAGAAATCAGAAACAAATCGGTCGCCGGCTGCCGCTGGCCGCCGCCATTCGCCGTTGTCCACTGCCCATCCTTCGCCGCCTTCCGATCGCCGTCCGCGGCCAGCGACCGGCGACCGGCGACACCTGGCACGCGGCTGGCGACCGCTGCCGCCGCCATTCGCTGTCGTCCACTGCCCATCATCCACCGCCTTTCGGTCGCCCTCCGTGGCCGGTGACCGGCGACAGGCGGCCTGCGGCGACGACCGGTGACCGGAGACCGGCGGCACTCGGCACACGACGACCACCGACCGCCGACCGCTGATCGGCGCCTAGTGTATGGCGACCGGCGGCACCTGGCATGCGGTCAGCGACCGCTGCCGCCACCATTCGCTGTCGTCCATCGCCCATCATCCGCCGCCTTCTGGTCGCCCTCCGTGGCTGGTGACCGGCGACCGGCGACGGCGACCGGCGGTGGCGACCGGCGATCGGCGGCACCCGACACACGGCGACCGTCGACTGTTGACTATCGACCGCCGACCGGCGGCACCCGGCACACGGCGATCGCCGACCGCCGACCAGCGCTAGGTGCACGACGGGCGCAACCGGCGACCGGAGACCGGCGGCACCCGGCACACGACGACCGCCGACCGTCGACCGCCGACCGGCGCCCAGTGCATGGCGACCGGCGACTGGTGACCGGCGGCGGCGATCGGCGACCGGCGACGGACGGCACCCAACACATGGCGACCGCCGATCGCCGGTTGCCGCCGCTAATCCCCGCTCCTCCCATTATCATCACTACTTAGATGCGATAAAATTTTTTTGATTATCAAACGAATTTCTCTTCCAAGAATAGAAATTTGTTGTTGTTATCAAACGTGTTTTTTGGCTCAGAAACTCATCCAGAAATGATTTATGGAACATAAATGTTATCATTCACGCCCTTAGTCTATAACGATGAAGGCCATTCCATTTTCGATGCCGTCAATACCCTCATATATTCCATTTCTCAACACTTCATAGGAGATCTATCACATATTAGAGATAGCAATGAAGAACTCCTATCCAATATGAAATGCAAATCTTTAGGAACATTTAGAGAATATAAAGATCTTTTCTTCCATAGGGTATTGATTAGATCAACCATTTTGGAAAGAGAAATTTTTAGATGGCATACCAAAACTCATAGGTGACCAAGTCCATGATAAAATAAGAGAAGATAATAATGGCCAAATCCCATATGATCTTCTCTCCTATAGAGAAATAATCTCACATATTTATAGGCAAGGCACTCAAATGTGCAATGCCATTAAACTCCAAAAACAAATCAAGAAAGAAAAAAGATCAGGAGGTAAAACCTTGGGAGATTTTTGTGCCTAATATGATCCTTTCTATAGAGAAAAAACAAGATCCAAATGTAAAAGAGATTTTCCTAAATATAAGAGAAACCGTTGCCGTAAATCCTATCATAGGAAACCTCGGCCAAAGAAATCTAGCCATAAGTCTCAAGACTCCAAAGCTCATGAAGATAAACCCAAACATAGGAACCACCAAAGTAGTTCCAAAAAGAGTTACAAAGACATAATGTTATTCTTGCAGTAATAAAGGCCATACTACCAAATACTATAGTATTAACAAAAGGTTAGATGAACTCTACATAAATGAAAATACTATACATTAGCTAAATAATATATTAGCTCAAACTTATAGCAGCTAGTCAAAGAAGGAATTCAAGTAAATGAATTAGAAACATCTCCAGATTTGAATATGAAGATGCTTTTCTTCCTAATTCAATCCTTGAAATCAATATGCTTACTAAAGGGCAAAAGAACACTAGGAGTACCATAACTTTTGTACGGCGCTTATTTTGGTGCCAAATTTTTTTTTTTCGCTTACTTAAGTGCCACAAGTTTAAGAAAACGTTCACTTGAGTGCCACTTTCGATTTAGCCACCGGAAAAGCTGACGTGGCCGTCGGAAAATCTGATATGGTTGCCGGCGAACAATATTTTAATATATTTATTAATGTCTTCGAGATTTTTCGATTTTTTTTTGCTTTTTTTTTTCTTTAGGGCCGGTGAGGGTAATCGGTGACCCTCGCCAGCCCTAAAGAAAAAAGAAGAAGAAAAAGGGGCAAAAAGAAGAGAGACAAGATGAGGAGAAACGATGTCGTTTTGCACCAAAAATCCTTGTTGACTGGTGAGTGTCACTGCCGGAACCCACGTTGGCGTTGAAGATTATTAAAAAAAAAGGAAAATCATTAAAAAAATCCACGTATGGCACTTAACTTAACAATTTCACTCCGATTTGGCACTCAAGTGAGCGAAAAAAAATATTTTGGTACCAAAGTGAGCACCGTACAAAAGTTATGGCACTTCTAGTATTCTTCCCCCTTACTAAAGAAGAAGAATTTCTTCTTAGTACAGCTGACCAAATAGAAGACCCAAAAGCTAGACAAGAATATCTAAACATGCTTAATTCCTCAATGAACATAGTTTCCAAATGAAATTTTTCCTATAATCTCAAAGATATTCTTAATAAATATAAACCTCAAACCAGACCAATAAACATAAATGACCTTCAAAACGAAATAAGATTACAAATAATAGAAATACAAAATTTAGAAGCTACCCAAAAAGAAATGTCCAATAAAATATATAAAATCCAAATGGCTCTTGCAAAAGATAGAGGAAAATGCAAACTGGATATTTCCAAAGGAACTAATACTGTGATTTACTTAGAAATGGAAGAACCCATTATTGAAACCAATACAAATCCAAATTTCCTAATGTTATTAATAGAAATAACATCTAGAAAATGGATAATCAACATCACCGTAAAAATCAATAATGAATACATAATTGAAACAACAACACTCTTTGATACAGGAGCAAATCTCAATTGCATCAAAGAAGGCCTTGTTCCAACAAAATGTTTTGATAAAACTTCTAAAACATTAAAATCAGCTTCAGGAAATATACTCAATATCAAGGTTCCGTTCGTTTCACGGAAAATATTATTTTTCTGGAAAATATTTTCCAAGAAGTTATTTTCCAGTAAAAGGTAATTATTTTCTGGTGTTCGGATGAAACTTGATTTTAAAGTGGAAAATGTTTTCTGTTGTTCGCTTAAGAAAATATTTTTCTTTAAACTCTTTTCAATATTTTATTTTTTAAAATCATTATTTATTATTTTTAAAATTTTATTTATTAAATTATTTTTTCTAGCTGCCTCGAGCTTGCACGATTAGCTCACAGGCGAGGCGAGCTCGAGGCAGCGAGGCTCGGACCTCGCAGATTGTTGACGCCTGAGCCTTGCCATGGTTTGGCGACGCTTGGGCATCATCAATCCGGTGAGGCCTGTGTCTCGCCGTCTCTGGTGACGCTCGGGCATCACTGATCTGTAAGGCCCGAGCCTTGCCGCCATCTAGCAATGTTCAGACGTCGCCAATCTGCGAGGCCCGAGCCTCGTCGTTGTCTGGCGAGGCCTAAGCGTCGCCGATTTAGGGCTCGAGCCTCGTCGCCTTTGGCGACACTCGGGGGTCACCGATCTACGATGCTCGAGCCTCGCCGTCGTTCGGTGATGCCAGATCGGCGAGCTCGACTCACCTGTCGCTAGCTATTGTCATGGTCGACAACTGGCTGAAAAAAAAAAAAAAAAACAGCAAAAAGAAAGAAAAAAAGAAAGAAAAAAGAAAAAAAGAAAAAATTGATTTTATTAAAAAATAACTAAAAATTCGAATTTATGAAACAAATTGATTTTAAAAAAATAGAAAGAAAGAAGTGAGGACTAATAAGAGGTGAGAGATAGAAGGGAGTGAGTGTGGAAAATGTTTTTCTAATTTGAAAAGTGGAAAACATTTTCCCCCACTTTAGAAGACTTTTTTTTCCTTTATGGAAAATGTTTTCTCCAATGAATTTATTTTCCGTAAAACGAATGTCGGAAAATCCGGAAAATGTTTTCTTGGAAGTTATTTTCCATGAAACGAATGGAGCCCAAATATAAATTACTAGAAGCTCTGGTAATAAAAGACCAAGTATCTTATAAAACTTTTGCTTTTGGTCGAAAATATGAGACAATAAGTAATCCTTGGCACTCCTTTCCCACAACTAATTCAACCCTTCACTATCACTTATGAAGGAATTGAAACTCAATCATTGAATAGAAAAATAAATTTTAAATTCATAACCAAACCCAAGAAAAAAATTTTCAATTTTTCACAAGAGAAGTCTATTTCTGAAATAAACTGTCTTATAAAAAATAAAGGAACCCAACTGGAGTTTCTAAAAAAGGACTTGGAGTTTAAAAGATTAGAAGAAAATCTTTTGAAACCGAGCACCAAAGGAAAAATATCCTCCTTGCATAATCAAATAGAGAAAGCCATATGTTCAACCTTACCCAATGCATTTGGGGAAAGAAAGAAACATATTGTTAACCTCTTGTACGAGCAAGGATTTTTAGAAACAAACATACCAACAAAAGCTCGTCCTATTCAAATGAATCAAGAAGTCTTGAAATTTTGCCAAGCGGAAATACAAGATCTCTATGATAAAAAAACTCATAAGAAAAAGCCAATCACCTTGGAGCTATTTTGCGTTTTATGTCAATAATAACGCTGAACTAAAAAGGTGTACCTAGACTCGTCATAAATTATAAACCCCTCAATACAACCCTTAGATGGATACGGTATCCAATCCCTAATAAAAAGGACTTATTGAATAGACTATGTAAGGCTAAAATATTCTCCAAGTTTGATATAAAGTCGGGATTCTAGCAAATACAGATTAGTGAAAAAGACAGATATAAAATAGCCTTCACAATCCCTTTTGGCCAAAATGAATGGAATGTCATGCCATTCGACCTTAAAATTGCCCCATCAAACTTCCAAAGGATTATGAACGAAATATCTAATCCTTATTTCGAATTCATCATAACCTATATAGACGATGTGTTAATCTTCTCATTAGGAATAGAGTAACACTTCAAACATATCTCAATAATTATAAAAGTCATCATAAAAAATGGTTTAGTAGTATTTCCTACTAAAATATCACTATTTCAGACTAAGATCAGGTTCCTAGGACACCATATTTACTTAGGCACCATCTTTCCCATAGAAAGGTTGATCTCATTTATTGATAAGTTCCTAGATGAAATCAAAGACAAAACCTAGTTACAACATTTCCTAGAAAGCCTCAATTATGTTTTAGAATTCTTCCCAAATATCAATATCATTTGTAAACCTTTACACCAAAGATTACAAAAAATTCCCCCACCATGGACAGATGTCAATACTAATACAATCAGGACCATACAAGCCCATATCAAAGAAATACCCTGCCTACATCTTACTAACTCAATTACTTTCAAAATAGTTGAAACATATGCCTCAGAAATAGGATATGGTGGTATTCTTAAACAAATCCATAACAATAGGGAGTCAGTTGTTTAGTTTGTATCCAAACATTGGAACCCAACTCAACAAAGCTTCTCTACCATAAAAAAATTCTTGCCATAGTTCTTTTTATATCAAAATTCCAAAGAGATCTTTTAAACTAAAAATTTCTCTTAAAAATTGATTGCAAATTTGCAAAAGATATTTTGCAAAAGGATGTTTTAAACATTGCATCAAAACGGATTTTTGCCAGATGGCAAGCCATACTTTCTGTCTTTGATTTTGACATTGAATTCATAAATGGTTGTTCGAACTCATTACTTGATTTTCTCACAAGAGAATTTTTACAAGAGATACAACCATGCCTCAAAAAGCAAGATAAAGGAAAGGCCAATGCCGAATGATCATCCAATACTAAAATAACCAAAGCCCCATTATTGCCTGTTAAGTCATGGGCACAAATATTGCATGAAGAACCAGATAACCAACCCATACTAGATACTCAAGAACTCATGCCAGATATTGTAGAGTTTGCCAAATTGTTACCTAAAGAATCACTTGAAATATTTGCCCAATCTTTGCTTAAAATAGTAAAGGGCCAAACATTTGGTGCCATTCAAATAAGCAATAATCCATCAACACTTACAGCCCAAAGGCTACAAGAATTCCATATAATGGAGAAAAATAAAAAAATGTTTTCCATGAGGTGGTTATTTAGAGCAGAAAAGATCCATAGTTTTCCCCAAGGCCAAATATCAAAATATTCTCACAATTGAGGATGGATTTTATGACAAAAATCCGACCCTTTTTGCAAAAACATATTTCCTAAAGGCTGGTTTTATAAACCACATGATATGAACAGACCTTTGGCATACTATGAGTAAATATTGGTTGAAATAGAAAAAGTCAAATTTACTCATTTCACTGATAAAATAGACTCAAATCATATTCTTTACTACACCATAGTCATCATCAGGGTCATTCACCCTACCAAATGGGATGGGGAACCCTATACCCATAAAAAACTCAAAGCCAAAGCTATCCAAATGCTACCATATTGTCCTTCAGACATAAACTGGGATTACCAATAGGCTTGGTGGAATGTTTTTTATAGATAGAATTTTATATCCAAACACATCTAGTTGGTATATTTCAAAGACCATTTTGAGACACATAATTTTCCAAATTGGTTTCATAACTAGTGGGAATACTTTGGCCTATTGCAAGACATCATCCATCCCACACTCATACTAGGATGGAAACTATTCCAAAAGTAGTTTAGGCCATCACAACATGATCTTAAATTCCCTTGCTTCCTCCATTATTTTGCCATAATCAAAATATCATGGGTAATTGCATGGGAGCTCAATTACTGCCCTGTCCAAAGTAGCAATATACCTATCCTCATACATTGACATAAAACCAAATGGTGGGATCAATTCGAATTCCAAGACTAGGAAATAGAAGAAGCGGTTTGCAAATGGTTAAATAAACAAACAACCAAACCGGAACAAATATCTTTAGTTCTTGAATCATCCTAACTTCAAGATAAGTCTTTGATAATATTGGCCCTTGTTAGAGCAAAAACCAAAGTAGAATGCTACAGAATAATCAGCCAACTATATGAAGATGATTAGCAGTCAAGATGCGAATCTTCATAGTCAGAAAATAGCCAAGAGAATATCCAAAAAGAAACCTTAAGGTATCGACTTGGATCCCCATAAGAAGATAACAACACATGCCGACACTGTTACAAAAGCAAGAAGCAAATACTGTAGCAATGGTAGAAAACACCGTTCACTGTTACTTTTCACATTTTTATTGTGCACTTACTATTGTTCAACCAGCATCGTTCACTCAAAACTATAGAAATACACTGTAGCATGAGCACTATAAAAAAAAACACTCAGAACAAATAGAGCAGGCTTTTGTGTAGACTTTTCAAGAGAGCATTAGGCGTTTCTCCTTCCTCTCTCCTCCTCACCCCTTCTTGAAAACCCTCGAAACCCATATTCACCCAAAAGTATCCCTCTAGTATAGAAGTAAGGTTTTTGAAATCATATCATAGTTTCCATCCTTCATGGTCACTAACTCGCCCATAGTCGATTGACCTCACCATATCCCATATATCAGTCAAGTGACGGAATCCAGATTATCGCCCCAAATCTAGATATGATATCTTCATTACTGTACTTTACTTTTTGCAGCATATCTTTTGCACTTGTAATTTACAGTTCCGTATTTGTAATTTACATTCAATTTAATATTCTCCAAATAGATCCATCACCTATATGATTGGTTTTTTACATCTGCTGGTGTTTATCCATATTCGTACTTTTCATACTATATATGTTCTTTACTTTATATAATTATTTAATGCTCGTGATTTTATATAGTTTAATCTTCATCTATACATCATTCCTTTACTTAGTTCGCTTCTTATATACCATAACTTTAACTTTTGAACTATTTTATGACACCATACAAACCTTCATAGAACTTTATGAGTTCTTTGATTACTTTCAAAGCATAGAACCTCTAGAGTTCTTTCATATAATAAATAGATCTAATAAACAAAAATGTTCAGATTAGATCTCTCCATACAAAACCATAGGGTCATCCCAGATCTTCCAAATATGTTGATTCTTTCTATCAAAATTTCATTATCTATCTATAGATCCTCCAATCCTCATCCATATATACATATATATACATATACATACATACATCAGCTGCACACATTCACGCGCCTAGAGTTCAGATTTTCTTATTTTCTTAATTAGTCACTTAACTAATAATTCAAGAAACAGTTATGCTAGCAAATTCCTTAAAAAATTGCATTCATGTATTGATAGGAGGAACAAAATATCAATTGAAAATGAAAATTATTTGTTCTCTATATTTGTTGACCGCTAAGAAAGCAAAATGAGTTTCTTGTATCGTCTATCATTTATGTGAACTGAACCTTATTATTTTCATTTATTTGCAAATGCATGCAATCGTCTATTCATGATGTTTTGGACAAAATCAACTTAAAAATGGTAGCTGGCTAATACTATGTTTCCTCGTGAGTTTTGTTTTCCTGACTTCTTTTCTTTCAATTCCTATTTAAATCATTCATTCCTTCCACAGGTCTCCTACATGATAGGACCTTTTGGACAATTGTGGATTTTATATCTCTACTAGGTAAGCCACAATGATTTATTCTTAAAATAATTAGAAAAAACTTATTCTAACCTATCAAAATTTTCTTTTGTGTATTTCTGTGTAGCAAAATTTTTAATCGGGATGCCATTTGTCGGGATATTTCTTATCTACACTTACAGAAGAAGGCATTGGACAAGAACATTGAAGAATTTTTGCAAGCTCACAATAACTTTTTGCCCATAAGGTACTCTTACTCATATATTAAGAAAATCACAACAAATTTTAAGCACAAATTGGGAGAAGGGGGATATGGTTATGTGTTAAAGGAACGCTCTAAAGTAGCGATGAACTAGCCATCAAGGTTTTGAAACAATCCAAGGGCCATGGCCAAGATTTTGTCAATGAATTTGCTACTATTGGAAGAATCCACCATGTTAATGTAGTGCAACTCATTGGTTTTTGCTTTGAAGGCTCAAAACAAGCTCTCGTGTATGATCTCATGTTGAATGGATCATTGGATAAACACATTTTCACTAAGGAAGGTGACAAGCTTATGGATTACATGAAAATATATGAGATTGCTCTTGGGGGTGGCGAGGGGAATTGAATACTTACATCGTGGGTGTGACATGCAAATACTACACTTTCATATCAAGCTTGACAACATTCTTATAGACAAGAATTTCACCCCCAAAGTTTTTGATTTTGGACTCGCCAAACTTTATCCACTAATCATAGCATAGTCTCATTGACTGCCGTGAGAGGGACCTTAGGATATATGGCACTTGAGTTATTCTATAGAAACATGGTAGTGTATTCTATGAAGCGGATGTCTATAGTTTTGGGATGTTGCTCATGGAAATGGCAAGTAGAAGAAAGAATATAAATGCAAATATGGAGCACTCAAGCCAAATTTATTTTCAGTTGTGGGTGTACGACCAAGTCAATGAAGAAAAAGGTGTTGAAACGGAAATAGTAGCAGATGAAAAGAAAGTGATAAAGAAGATGATAATAGTTGCACTTTGATTATATAATTAAATCCTGACCATCGGCTTTCAATGAGTGAAGTTTTAGATATGATTGAAGGAGATATTGATGAACTCCAAATGCCTCCAAAGCCACTTATTTACCCACCTAATGATGTGCCGGTTAACAATGATGAAGCTGAGATGGAGGTGGAAACTTTCTCAACTTCATCAAGTACTCAGATACTTTATGCTAGTTTTCCTTTGGGAGATTCCATTGATGTTTAGAGATCCTTGCATAGTTGGATTGAAAATGCTTTGTGCATATTTGTTATATATCCCACAATCTAGTATTATGTTGGGAGGGACTCGAGATAGTTTAGCTTTACAAAAAAAACTTTTGAGACTATCTACTTCTAGCTCTTAGGTTGATGTTGTGTTATTGTATTTCATATAGTTTTACTCTCTTGCATCGTTCTTCGAAAAGATAAACACATTGGTAAGAGGGCAAGGGAAAAAACGGTGGGCAAAAGTGACGGACATTGAGAATTTTTCTCTCGTTACGTAATTTAAGGGTTATGCCAATAAAAATGCTAATAACAATTTCCGATCTTGCCGTGTAACATGCCACTACCGGCGTATAACTTGATATCAAGAACAATTGATATCGACTTATGAATTCATTTTTAGAGAAAATATCCATGCATACGTTTTACAAAGTAGACATCGTTTATCCATGCAAGAAACAACTCTTAACAAAATGGAAAAGCTCTTAAAAGAAACAATTCTAAGAAGTTCATATCTAAAAGAACGCATAGTTCGTTTTAAAATTAAGGTAAATTGAGATATGTTATATTCAACGGGTAAAGATATAAATTGGCAAGATGTAAACTAATGACATAATGTCATCTTATTTTGCATGTATTGAAAACTTTTTTGTGTTATCTTAGGAAGTATTGACACTTTTTGGAAGCTTTTGTGTCGTGTTAGACACTTCAACACATGTCTAATACTCTCTAACACTTGGTTAACATGTGTCGGAAAATCTGACACTTGATCAACTCTCTCAACACTCCAAAATACTCAAGTTTGGAATTCTGACATGTAAATTCGGAATTCCGACATGTGATTCTCATATGTACGGGATCAATTTTAAAAAAAATTAAATAAGTGAGAGGTCAAATTATAAATATGAAAAAATAAAAAAATAAAAAAAATAGGAAAGAAGAAAAATATAGTTTTCCCTTTTCTTCTAACTCACTTCTCGTACACACAATTCACCCCCAATTTTTTTTTTTTCTCTTTCGATACACATGCAAGTCTAGAATGGATTATTTATTTTTTTCTCCAAGTTTTATGGATTATTGAAATGGAATTGAATTTGTCAAATTGAAACAATGAATGGTAAATTAATGTTTTTAGTTCATTCTGGTCCTTTTTTTATTTTATATTTATTTATAAATTTGAATCAAATTAATTTAATTGAAATAATTATAAAAATGATAATTTATATACAAATTTACATTTAATATACAATGTGTGCCAACATGTCGGAGTTCTCTATTTTTTGAGATTTAACATGCTGGCGTATCATGTCGTATTATGTTGTGTGTCGTATGTTAGTATCGGTGCTACTTAGGTGTTATCTCTTTGTTTGTAATATTTTCATTAAATAAAGTGTGGTTTTTTACTTTAGACTAAATATACGCCTCCTATGCTAAATATAAGTGGAAAAGTTCTAATTAAAAGAGAAACTTTTAAAATTTGACATAATTATGACCTAGAGAACTCAAGGAAAAAGTATTCTTGTCCCCATACTAATTTATGTTCTATGAAGAGTCAAGACTAAATCTAAAAATTTTCAAATTAAACTTGTATTTTTTAAAACTTATTATTGACTAATACTCTATGTAGTGGAATTTTATCCTTAATTCTCGAGTAAAAAAAAATTGATTCCACATTATGTCAAAACTTTCACTCCCCCTCTTCTTAAATCTTGGCTCCGTCACTGCTTACATCAAGAAATCAGCCAAAGCTCGCAGCAATTAGATTTTGATCCTTTCCCTCTGAACCCTACCCCCCTTTTGTTTTCGGTGACTTTGAAGTCCTCTAATTGGCCAAACTTTTAAACACATTATAAGACTCTGACCAAAGGGAAAGAGAGAACTATAAAGTTCAAATGTTTTACTCTAATGACTCGTGGAGAATTTTCTTCAAAAATAGAAGTATAGAGTGGATAATTCTTTCAATTTCTTGACATTTCTTTTTCCCCGAACAGAACTTTTGCAATCCTCAATCACCAAAATTTGTTGATTCTTAATTCACATGGGTTCAATTCGATTCAAAGTCTGCATCGATTCTTAGGACGGCTTTCGTGTCATCTTAGAAAAAAGAAAACCCATTAACATGATAACTATCTAAAAAAAATATGAAATAACTCATTTACCTAAGAAAAATTCTCAAAAAATATGGAAATGATGTCTTAGGACAGTTAAATATAAGGTTGTCAATTGTTGAGAAGCATACTCCTTGGACATATCTTCTAAAATATCCTAAATGGGCTGGGGCACTTGCAAATGCATCGATTACGGAGGAATCTTACAATCTACAAGCAAATTCATATAGAAGCTGCTGCGTCTGCACTTTGCGTGGGTTCCTCATTTTCCACAGCTTTTACAAACCTATGAAAATATTCAAATTGGCCATGGTTACAGTTCTACCAATCGAATTTTTCCCCCTTTTTTCCAATACTTAATTTTGTTGTGCTTAGATCATGCCACTTGACAATATGATACACGACAAATGTATACTAAATAAAACAAGCCACTTAATAATTTTTTACTTGATAAACAAAAAGTCAGAGGTGCATTGCCATGCATTTTTTTTTTTTCGATAAAGCTACTGATCAAATATAAGAATCTATTATGAATGACACAGCATGATCTGTTTGCGCGCACAATCGGTGTATATAGAGACAAAGTACCTAACTTGAGGTTAGTTTGGTCTTCTCAATGTAAGATTGAGAACCTTGTCATTTTAAATGTCATCTCAATGTTCTAGTTGGAACTTAGATGGTTAGCCTCCGAATTCGGAAGTAGATAAAAACGTTAGGAGATCTTTGCAGGCGTCTGAATCCGCAGGTTGGGGGTAAGTGTGCCACAGCAACCAAAACATCACACTAGACTAAACATACAGAAACCTCCGAGACCCCAATTCTTGAATAAATGGTACTGGATCAAGGAATTTGTTCTGCTGGAAGAAAAAATTGAAATGAGTAGAGAAATGACTGAGGATAATTATTAGAACCATAAAATGTTTCACACACAATCTTGGATTGGAAGGATTCATCTACGAATGAAACTGATGCAGTACCAGAAACTGAATAGTGTACTTGTCAGTATCTTACTCTACTTGTGGTTGTGAAGTAAATATTTTACACAACTAATGTACCAAATGGAAGCACCAAAACAAGACAAGTTGACCAACAATGAGCAGTCTTGAGTCCAACTCTGCACCGGTCCTTGACGATCATCATCATCTCGAAGATGGGAGCATTTTACACGGGTCCATCATAGACAACCTTGGCAGCCGAGTACACTGACCTAGCATCATCTGAAGAGGAAGTGGAGGCACAATCACTCCTGGCCTCGTCACATATTAGTTCACATCCATTTCCTAAAGATAATAGGAATCCAGCATCACACTTAAACTAACGGAAGTTTTTTCAATTTGTTCTGTTCGTGTCTTGGATAGCAAACTATAGTGCAGATTGCACCTCTACAGTATTCTCAGCACATTCATTAGCTTGTTCCTATTGAGAGAAGATCATCTTGTGCAGAAACAGTCTCTAAAAGTTGCACAATCACTTTCCTTGTGAATCGCACCCATTTGTCTCTTACCTACTCTACTGAAATTTATTGAAATTAACACAACAAAAGAAGTAGAATCAAACCAAATTGACATAATATCCAAGAATGCATAAATTTCCTGCCACCTTCATTGAAAGAATATTTATACCTGAAACTCCAATTAAATCAAACCTCAAAGGTACATTAAAATCTGCCTCGACAGTGGCTTTCGCTGCTGCAATACCGACTGAGATGGCTTGTATAATGTTCAAACCTTCGCATATAGATGTTAGTGTAGCACCCACCAAGCAATCGCCAGCCCCAGTAAGCTTCTTAACAGATGCAGGAAGGCCAGGAAGATGCAAAGCAAACAGACGAGAGGTTCCCTCAATCTGTCTGGCATCATGAAACTAGCATGAAGGGCAATCAGATGAGATCAGTTTGTGCAGTTCTGACCTTAAGCTGTTGGGGTTTTCCCACAACAGCTCTCATCAATATACTCTTTAGAGCATAGAAATACTCCTCATGTGCCTATGGTTACCAGCTACAATTTTTATGCCCTTCTCAAGCAAAAGAATTACTGTGGGTTTTAGCATTTTGATGAGAGATTCTGGCAGACAGTTCTTTTCACTCTTGTACCTTTCGGTCAAACCATATAACTTCCCAGGAGATAGAGCATCTGCCATTGGAAAGAGCTCGTCTTCATTTGGAGATACGTAAGTAACCTGCGAAGAGCCCACTCTGTGTCAGTAGCAGATCTTCAAGATGAAGGCTTCAGAATCTAGGAACTGCTTAATGCCACTCTTAAACTATGCCCATGTGAGCTGAGTTTTGTTTATCCTAATGTCATATTGTTTCCATAGCTGAAAGGGATGCCAAAACCAAGATGTCAACTATGTGAACCAGTAACATTTTATTTCATGCCTGATTGATATGAACTTGATGCGGTCAATTTTTTCTAAAACTGAGTTCTTGTCAAAGTTTAACAACATCACAAACATGAATCAATTATATACAATTTATGGTTTGTAATTTCCTAGTTGATTTAAGAAAAGATTATGTGTGTATCACACTTAAGTGTATTCACTATGGAAAAGTTTCCTTCAACTCATCTAGACTGCAAATTAATATCCTAGTGGAAGCATTACATCACCAGCCATCCTGACTCCTTGGAATGTAATCACCAGGCTACAAATTGGACATACATTATTAACGAATGTCTATGCAAAGCCACTAAATATTGTTTTGATATGTTGCATGCAGAATTCTCCAACCTAAACCACAACTTTCACCATTTTTCTCCATATCCATGCAGATGGTAAGCAGTTTTATAAAATATGTTGAAAATGATCGCTTCATTTCCGGCGTACATAAGTTACGGTCTGAGTTAATCAATTTGAAGCACTAAACTTTTCTCATCATAATATTTCCCATTTTTCTCTCCGTCAGTCTGGTGCTAAGAATGATTGTAATCAACTGCTCCATTAGCAATCGAGTCAGAAATTTGAGATGGAAAGACATGATCTCATGAATTCCATAAAATGTATTATTGAACTTATCCGATTGTTCATCAACTTCAGACTTACATAGAAAACAGCACAAAAGAAAGTAAATGCACATCACAAGGCAAAGCATTCGCATACTTCACAATAGAAGCAATGTTTTTGGATTTGGCAACTGATACTGGTTCAAACCACAGAGGAATGTTATCTCTTGCGGCCACTGCAAACAAAATTCAAAGAAAAAACAAATTAAGTGAATTCTGCAGAGCTTTCTATTGACTCAGAGTAGATCATTTAATCAAGCCAGATGAAAAATCAAACCATGTCGAATGTTTAGAATTACATCAACAAGAAGCTTCAAGAGCACGATTGTTGAGGTTAGCATCAACCATCGCTTCTGGAGCAGAAGAGATCTCGTATCTAAATTGTTGAATCCACTCAGCAGTGAGAGATTTCTTGTAAAGGTCATTGGTGCCCTTATGGATCATAGAGAGAACACAAGTATGCCTGCTCAATCTGATATGCTTTTAGCAAAATTAACTTACAATTGATTCAATGATTGCAACACCAGCAGCTACCTCACCATTTGGATCAAGAACACAGCAGACCACAGCAGTTGTAATATCTTGGGTTTGAAGGATACCTCCTTCGAATTGCTGAGTTTAAGAACGAGAAGCACATTCATGAACAGCACATGCATCTCTATAACTTATTTGAAGCCAAAAAAAGAGGAGAGTAGCTAGTTCATTATTATGATGAAGTAACAGAGAACTCTTAGAAGGATAAATTTGAGTAGTGTCTTTTAGCTGTCTAAAGCTAAATACAGCAAAGTTCCATCACTACTATCTATTTAGCAGATTTGACTAGGCATGTCAGGCAAGCAGTTAAACTGAGCATGTTAACCTTCAATAGGAAACCCAGTAGATATCCATTGCTCCAACAAGTGATTCCCTGACACATAGGGCAAAGGATAATATTAGCAAAATCATGGGAAGACACAGAAACCTCAACAAGAAAACCAATAAAAAAAGAAACGACAGAGAATTTGCCTGCCTTGGCAAGTGGCCTATGACCATGCATGAAGGACAAACAGACATTCACTACATCAGGCCAAAGCAAATAAAAAGAAAAACATTTTCAAATTTCAGTACCTTATATATATACAGTTCACTCGCAAATTCTCAATCTGAAAAGTGAAGACAACATTTGGCAAAATCCTAATGGCCAATTCTAATCCCTCACAGACCTCCTAAAAGATCTCAACTTGGGATGTCCTCAAAATTTATTGACTCGGATTAGAATCAGGCTGGCATACCTAAGAATGCCAGTTACAATAAACAGATGATTGTTTA
Organism: Corymbia citriodora subsp. variegata; assembly: GCA_014858505.1. Lineage (NCBI taxonomy): Eukaryota > Viridiplantae > Streptophyta > Magnoliopsida > Myrtales > Myrtaceae > Corymbia > Corymbia citriodora. The sequence continues at coordinate 34,015 of MU090120.1, forward strand.
AGAAACACTATTTTCACCTGTGAAAATAATTAGGCCTAACATATACCTTGTGAATCTGAAGGAAACTCTCTCAAATTACAACAGAAGCAGATAGGATGGACATGGACATAGTCAAGACAAAACAAAATCATGCACTTTTAGTGAGAAAAGATGCTAGGTTCTTTACTTTTATTAAAATAATAAAGATGGAGTTTAAGGATTTATCTTGTATTTTTCTCCATGTCCCATGGCTTAAGACAAGAAGGAAATTGATGAAGACCAATACTAAATAACCTTTATGCTAAAACTCTACAAAAAATTATGTCCTAGGTCTGCATCAAGTTTGCATGCCAAAATAATTAATTGAGCCTAAACAGTGCCTTGAAAAGTCATGCTGAAACAGAAAGTGTGTAGGCTAATTTAGATGCGCTATACTTTTTATTTTTTTTGGGTCAAAAGTTGTGCTATACTAACCTGCCATGTCAAGGCCCACAGCACTGATAAAGAAGGGCTTTCCTCCCAGCTTTCACATGCAATCGGCAATATTCCTCGCTACACCCCCTAAAACATAGTGAACCTTAAGGACCACTGTCAGACACAGACTTGCACAGAAAGTACTGAACAGTGTAGTGTGTTCTCACATAGGTTCTCAACTGATGCTGTCGGCGGAGAAGGTTTGGGAGATGTGTAATATTTAGGGACAGAGTAAGAAACCTGATATTGGTACTTACCACTATCTTCACCAGGGGGTCAATGGTTGGATCTTCATCTTTTTGTCTATGAAAAATTTCATGCTCAAATGAGCTGCACTTCTTTCTCCTTGAATGTCGCCTGTCATCCTCATCTTGAGGGTTGGTCTTGCACAGGCAATCTAGATCCCAGCAGCAATGGGCCGTATGAGCATCCTTGAAGTATAGGGTTGTCCTTTAGAGTCAAAAGACTATTCCAAGTCTTTCTCCTTCACCTTCATCTTCTTGTGTACAGCTGCATCATCAAGATTGTAGGAAAAATTGAATAAGAAGAGCCTTCTTCCTTTTCTCTTGAGCGATCAAATTTGATGACCCCACTGCCCTCCTTTTTCTTGATGAATTTTGACTTTGAAGACTGTATAGGCTGAACATTTTGATGGAGTTTTTTTAGTTAGCCAACAAGGAATTAGGGAAGAGTTTTGAGTAACTCAGAACATGGAATCTATCTTGGATTATGCTGCAACAAGTCATCTACTTATTGTCCACAGAGATTGAAAGGGCATCATCTGCTCGTGGCAAAGTTAAGTCTATGGCATGATTTGTACACCACCTTGTTTTTTTTTTTTTTTTGGGGGGGGTCATAAGTACGCCATCTATAACGTTCAAGACAATAAGCAATTTAGGATCTAAAAGAGCTATATTGAAGTTTTGGAATAGTGTTACAAACACAGATCTAGCATTTAGAGTTGTTTCGACTATGCCAATGCAAGCATGTTGATAGTGGAGGAACCTAGTACCAAGTAGTGCCATGCGGGCCACTACTTGCAACCCTTTACGACCATGGAAGGAGAGAGCAAGGCATATAACACCATAGTGAAGGTGCTATAGCCTTGTTGGAGCCACTTGCGCAAGAACTTAGGAGAGATTTAAAGGTTCACAAAGCGTTCATGTTGAGTAGCTGGAAAGCGATGTTGATCAAAACAGATTGACCAAATGTATTTTCTTGACATCCTTTGGACTAATAGTGCAACTCTAAACTTTTAATGACATCGGTCTTTAAGGATAAAAATGTGTTTTAGAAATACATGACAATGTATATATAGGCTAGAAGTATACAAACTCCAAATCTCATTCAACTTCTTGGAGAAATTAGCCTAATATAAGCAAGGCTAAGGGCAATAAATACCTTCGTTACTACAAGAATAATTATACGCTGCAATCGAAAAAATGCTCTTACAGGACAATAATTCGCACTTTTAGGAAAGAAATGTCAGATAAAGCAAACAAAACAATTTGACCTATACTAATGTAGTATATTTTTAGGCTATTGTGCAAACCATTGTAGCTCCCCATAATCCAGATTCAATTGTGGCAACTCTCCACTACCAAAATGGTGCATAGAGTTCGAAACCACACCATAAAATTAAATTCACCAAGAGCAGAAGATGCCCTTTTGATCTTAGTAGACAACAACTAGATGACTTCGTACATCCTGTTCTAAGATAAATTCATTGTGTAGAGTTAGTCAAACTCCTTCCAGATACCTGGGTGACTAACTATGAAAAGCTCTATCAGAAAGTTAGCCTATGCAGTCTTTAGGGTAATATTTATACAGCCTCCAGGGTAAAAATTCACCAATAAAAAGTACAGTAGTGTGGTCACCAAAATTGATCACTCAAGAGAAAATGAAGAGGACTCTATTCCTTCATTCCAACACTCTTTGATGGTGCAGCCTTACATACTAGAAGAAGAAGGTGAAAAAGAAAGACTTAAAAGAGTCTTTCAACTATAAAGTACAACTACTTGTATACTTAAGGATCCTCATATAGGCCTTTGTTTCTAGGATTTAGATTGTCGGCATGAGAACTGCCAAGCCCCTACAGAAGATGAGGACAACAGGCTTTCCAAGATAAAGAAGTTCAGCTCATCCAAGCATGAAATAATCACAGGGGGAAAGACATAGATCCAGCCATACTCCTAGGAGAAAATTGTGGTAAGTACAAACATCCGGTATCTTACTTTGCCATTTACTATTAAACATCTCCAAAACCTTATCTGCCACCATCATCCAAGCACAAACCCACTCCTCCAACAACAAAATTACCTCCTAAACCAGTTTCTCCCTTCTACAAACCTATCCCCAAATGGGCGAGGAAACATTCTTTCTGTGAAGCAGAAGCTGCAAGTCTTGTACCATAGAAACCTTCCAACAATCAGTCCTGGATCTTACTTTTGTGCAACTCCCATAGTCTAAGATAGTCATTCGTACATACCATAGAACCCTCTTGGACAAATGAAGGGTGAGGGGTCTGCAGTATGGACAAACGACTACTTGAAACCGAGGGAGTTTAACAGAAAGAAGAACAGAGACTTATGGGAGTAATGCTTCACTGGCACAAGACTGTGCATCCTATTTTATATCTTCACTCTCCTAATGTTTCATCAATTCAACCTTTCTAATTCTACATGACTAGTCGGGTCTATCCTGCATTCCTGCATTATCTTATATAATACTCTCCTATTAATTTTGGCGGGGTTCTCTATGTTATTGACAGAGATAACCCAAATTGCAGCTTGTTAGATTACTCTGGAACTTCGAAATATCCCCAAAATGCACCAAATTAGAGAACTCCCACCTCTCTTTTAACTGAAACCCAGACTAAAAGCACAAAATTGATGCCCAATTTGGTATTTTGAGCAGCCAGCATCCACAAATTTCATTCTTAAACTCGCATTACAAGCAAGGCAAACATCCCGCAAAAGACTTTATTAAAGAGAATAAGAATGACTGAACAAACAGACAAGCGGAGAAAGATAAATGTACTTTGCCAGGGGTTGTGGTTCCGCGAGCAGGAGGAGAAAAAGGTAGGGCATGAATGTCCAACACCATACCACCGATTATCACAGCTTCTCTACCATCTCGAAGGCTTGATTGCTCGGCTCTCAGCACAGTCTTCATCATCAAAACCAGAGACAACAAATTCACGATATCAACTAAGCGCCAACTTCATCGAACATTTTCCGCAAACGACAAAAAAGCGGACACGCGCGGGGGCAGAGAGAGAGAGAGAGAGAGAGAGAGAGAGCATACTAACCGGGTGAAGAAGAGAGCTCGCATCAGAAGCTTGTGGTGAAAGATGACGATACAGAGACAGAATCCTCCTCTGAGCTCTACTTTCCACAGCCATCTCTCCCTCGCTGTGTCGCTCAGTATCTCTGGCTTGCTTTATGGGAAGAAAGGCAGTTTTATAATTATCAACTAAAATTGTAATACCGACCCAAAAAAAAAAACTAAAATTGTAATGTAAATCACATACATTCAAATATATAATTAAATAGAATGGTAAAATTGAACTTATTTTCTCGAATACAACCTAAGAATTGTGTAAGGTAAATGAGATGCAGAAGAAAGTTATAATTAATCAATATAAGTGATTGTGACCTTGAATAACTTATACACATATCATGGGATTTAAAGAATGAACTCAAGTTCATAAATTGAAAATCCTCCGATGCCCCAAGTGACGGTAGTTGTCTTTTTTAAGATGCTAATTGTTTAGACATGAAAATCAAGAGAAAATGATCAAGGAAGGATAATTTCTTTTTGTCTCGATTTTCTCAAAAAAACATAAATGGTGTTGCATCACTTTTATGTGATACTAGTTGAGGTTAAAAGGTCTATCGAAAATAATGAAGGCAATGTTCTTTGTTGGTCTTTGTTTATCCGCTTTAGATGACACGGCTTTCTTTTCAGCTCACAAATGATTTAAGCCATTTCACATAGATTTCATCCCTCACTTGATCCAACGTTACTATAATGATATTAATTACTATACATGACATTGTGTTCTAGGTATACATGTAGTAGTATATCATGAGAACTAATAAAAAGGGGCAAAAGCAAGGAAAAATCTCCGTGACCTAACGTAAAGAAAAGATTATGCTGCATGGCAACATTGATGCTGCTGCCTAGACATATGACTTTGAACCATGATCCTCTAAATCATTCATATTTTTGGTTAATTTTTCAAAAGAATTTAATTTTCTAATGACGCACGATTTTGCTCATGGATTTTTCTATTTTTACGTGATTTTTCCCTCTTTCTCTCTCCCTTAATCATTTTTTCTCCATGTGAAATGTCAAGCTATTGTCCCTTATTATCAACCAGTAAACCTACTGCATATTTTGAAATTCAGTGTCTCCATTGGGCAGAGCACCACCTCACCAGACAATTCACCATGGCGCTGCCACAAGCATCATCATCACCATGTCAAGCTGCCGCCACTGCTTGGTAGAGTTCACATCTCACCATAAAATGCCCTTGCCGGAGGCGTTATAGAGTCGCATCCATAACTTCGAACTGCTAAAGCAAAAACCACAAGCACTTGGCAACGAGAGAAAGATAGGAAAGTTACTCAAATTAAGAAAAACCATGTTTGTTCCAGTTGGCATGCCAAACTATCTTTTGATACAGGCACCCAAGCAAAGCTATAAGTAGGATTTTTTTGGCTTCACGGGTTAAGGTCACGTGTGGATCGCCCAGAAAACTTGTAAATGAGAGCCACCTGGCATGCACCAACATAACCTCTTCTTTTGATAAGATATGACATGCTAAATTCTAATTTCGGAAAGTACAAGATGGGCATAATTACCTAGAATATGTAGGAGGTAATCTCTCTTGGAAAAATCAAAAGACGTATAATACCATAACATTTTCTATTTTTAACTCAATTCAGTTAACACAAAAGAAAAATCGGTTGTCAAGATTTTATACTAGCAAGCATCCAATAACTAAAGTGATGATATCTAGATCATTGTCACATAATAAATACGGAAGCATCATAATGTTTGTTTGACCAAGTAATCTACATTGCAAATATCTATACAATGTGACATCAAATAGGTTGGGTGTTAACAAATCATCAATAAATCTACCTTCTTGGTAACTTCTCAAGAATAGGAGATACTGATTTGGCATGAGCATTTTAGGTGACTATTGCTCAAGATTTGGCTTCCTCCACACACCATCTATATGGTTGCGATCAGGTTTATGCTTGAATTTGAAGATCTATAAAATCCATAGGAGAGGGTGCTTTGTCTTCATGACATTCAACGAGCTCACCCCAAGAAAGACTCGGTTCTCGAAGTACAGTATTATTTTTTGGCTGAGTTTTGATGTGATTGCTTGTTTTGGGCCCATATTGGTTACTTCCTTTCTTATTCTATTTAACATGGTCTCGTATCATTGCTTTTGTAATAGTTCCAACTTTTGGGACATGCGACAACCATCTTCTGACATAATTCGGAATTCTTTCCCATTCTCTTCCTTTCAATTTCCTTTTTGCATGCTCTGCAATTCTCTAACGGACTTAAACCTCCGTGACTGCTTCATTTCTTTTCCTTTTAGCGTACTCACTCTCTCTTTTTGCATGATCTCTCCTTAAGGTAAATGGCAAACTCCAACCAGAAGAAACCCTACCATGGATGGAGCAGCATGTGAGTCTGACCCTAATATGCGAACCTTTGACGCAAACCTCAAAGAAAATGATAATAGAAGACAATTTAATAAACATGTGCAATTACAGGCGACTTTACCTTACTTTGGCACATGCAACTTGCAAAAACCATTATTTAAATCATCACGACATTAAGAGTTATGCAAATAATCAGAGCATTACATACATTATTCTCATGTCTCACATTTATACATGCTTCAATTATTACGACCCCCCAAAGCCACAGCACAATCTTATGGTTGGCGGTCAACTAATTGTAGACTAGGCATCGTCCTCCCTCATGAGGCACGGCGACGTCATGGGCTCTCTCCCACTAACGGCATTCCCTAAGGAGCATGAGTCCGGCCTCTATCACGACTCTGCAATTGACCATTGTCAAGTAATCGACTGAAGTCAAGATGACCAAAAGGCCATGACACAACCCCAAGGGTTGGCAGTGTATCGGTAACGCTAGGCTCTCATCTTAATGGGACCATGTAACATATCATCAATCAATTCGTTCATTTCTTTGCTTGGTCGTGAATGCACATACAGTTCGTGCTCACACAACATGCTTTTGCAATTGGCACACGTATAATGTCTTGTAGTACAGTCCAATCACTTATGAGAATTTCGACAAACCAAAATTCAATTCCAACCAATCAACAATCATGTACATTCCCTAATTCTTGGGAATAATTAACAATTTGCACTTCAACAAGCCTTAATAATTAAGAGCACATCAAATTAACACTAAAATTTGCTTATGTATGAATAGTGCCGAGTGAACAGTAATCATGAACAATAACTAATACAAAATTAATAAAATAATATTAAAATTAACCTAACCCAAGTCAATTAACCTAACCATGATTAAAATCTAACATTGGTTACTTTAAAACTAACCTTACTTACTTTAATTAATTAACCTTGGTTACTTTAACACTAACTATGGTCAATTAATCTAACCCTAGTTAGCTTAATAACCAGCATAATCAACCAATCAACCTTAATTAATCACAAGCACACAAATACACCAATTAACCCCTAAGCAAGATTAACCCTTAAACAAGGATTAGGAAATTAACTTACTTGGGTCGGACATTCGGTGACACTGGTGCGTAGAGGGGAATGAGGGCTACATGGGGTTAGCTCAGGAGCGACAACGGACAATGAACAACCGTCGAAACGGGCTAAAACAACCCTGGATTATTGTTCACGCGAAAGGGGGGGAATAGTGCGGAAATAGCCATACGGGCAGCCAGCGGCGACCAGGGGTGGCCGGCGGTGTGTGGCTAGCTCCTTGACTTCAGTGGCTACACATTGGACGGTGGTGGCGGCTTCAGCTTTAGTGGCAAGGCTGGTTTCCGACGGGAAAACAACAAAACAACAAGAAAAGTAAGAGAAAAGAGAGAGACAAAGAGATGCGGCTTGGTGGCCACGGATGGGCAGCACCACAGCGGCACAACAGCTCCAAAATAGCGGTAAGGAGGCCAAGATGGCATGTGAGGGTGGTCCAGTTGGTCAAGGGGGCATCCAAGGGGAAGAACCAAGGAGAAAACAAGAGGAAAAGAGAGAAAATGAGGGAGAAAAAGTGAGGAAGAGGGGGAGAAATGTGGGAGTGGGCTGCAACCTTGGGGGGAGAGAGAGAGAGAGAGAGAGAGAGAGAGAGAGAGAGAGAGAAGCCAAGTCCAATTTCCCTTCCAAAACATCACTTCCTTTCAATTTTCCTTGACTTTCTTGGCTTGTCCTTCAACATTGAATGCCACTTCTAGAATGGGGCAAATTGGTAAATTCCAAAAGTATAGTATACCTTACTATACATGTATACAGGCCAAGATTCTATACGGGCTTAAAGAAAATTGGTTTGGACTCAAATTGAGGAGAAACGGGCTAGAAAAAGCTAACGGGCTCAAAGGCTAAAAGTTAGGCTTCCTTGAGCCCACTTGGGCTAGCTTGGGCCCACGTGGCCGACCCCTCATAGGCGCAAGGCCCATTGGGCCTCCGGTTGGTCCAATTCCTCCTGGTTCCAATTTTTCGGCTCGTGAATCATTTTCCGATAATTCTTGGGTTTACTGATAAATTCAAGAATCAATGAGGCAACGTCTAATATTTTAGTCTTGACATCCTTAAAAGTTCGATACCCAAAATTAGATTGAAAATCGGGATTAAAATCTATCAATTACAACTCTAGCACGACCTAAACTACTAGGCGGCTTTTAGAATTTCTCGCGCATTTGACCCGTGGTTGATAGCTTTTCAATCAATGATTGTGCATATTTAAATCAGGGCGATCCTCGATTGTCATGTAATCACGAGAGGTTAATTGCTCACGTTGAGTATAGAGCCAAAATGAAATTGGTTTAATGTCGTTCGTAGTTAATATTGAAGTCATGCAGAATCACCCGTAATCCGACCTAGTATTTCTGCTGAGTCGATTTATTTCCGTTCGCTAATTGGCCTGCAATAGTATGGTATCATTTCTTTTTGATCCTTATGGTCGAGCGGCCTATCCCTAATTGAATTTACTGGTCGTATGCGTATCAGTTCTTAATTACCTTTCCGAATATGTCAATTACCATTGAGTGATCAATTCAAGGTAGTCGTGACTAGCAGTGCATCGAGAAATAACCCTTTCATATATCTCGAGATGGATCAAAATTTAGGATGTTACATAACTTATGTGCTAAGATGTAATTCAAAAGAAGATTGTGCGGCACCAGGATGAAAATCTAAAAATTTCAATCTAAACTAATAGATTTGCCCCCACCAATACCTTGTGCTTCACGCTCTCATACAAAACAAAATATATATTTATATATCTGGGCCGTGGAACAAAATATCACTTTGACTCCTATATGGAAACGTTGAAAATCGACTCCAACTCGTAGATCTTTCTTTGCTCGATATCTGAATTCCAAAATCTTTTCTATAAAAATCAGCAACAGCTTTCCTATTTTAAGTCTCACGGTCAAAAATGCAAAAGAATTCAGTCTTGAAGAGGGCGGCCGCAAAACAATTTGGACTTTCTTTACACGGCCAGATTTTCCAACCCTGCATTTTGGGTTGAGTTTCATCTATGGACTCAAACTCGAGACAACACAATCATAACTTATACAATGAAGAAAGAAGATGGAAAAGAAGAGGGTGGCCACAAAACAATTTGGACTTTCTTTACACGGCCAGATTTTCCAATCCTACAATTTGGGTTGAGTTTCGTCTATGGACTCAAACTCGAGACAACACAATCATAACTTGTACGATGAAGAAAGAAGATGGAAAAGAAGAAGGAAGATGGAAAAGAAGAAGGGAAGAGGAGAAAAAAATGAAAAAAAATATTTCGTTTGTTTCGTGAAAAATAAATGATTTGAGAAATATATATATTTCTGAAAACAATGTCCATATTGCTTATAAAAATGAACGAACATTGTCTACAAAAATATTTAGACGTAAATTGTTATCAATAATACAAATATTTTTATTTCTTAATTATTTTAAGCAACACAAATTATTATCTTTAAGAAAATATTTTTTGAATCATCCATTTTTCTTGAAACGAATATGTCGTAAGATAGGAGAGGGGGAGAGAGAGAGATTGACTTGTTTGTTGATAGTTGTCGACCCAAAAATTACGTTGAGAGAGTGGAAGAAAAGTGGAGATAGTGGAGAAAGAACGATCAAATGGTAAAATGGTCTCTTGAATTTTTTATGGGTGTAAATTTTCTCCATGAACTGCATTTTTGCGTTGGTCGGCTGAGTACACGCCCCTATGAGTGCGCTGGTCTACTTTAATTTGTTGAATTGCCGGCATTTCTTACGTTGCCAGACTAAGGGCTTTTTCTACAGGACAAAGGCGACTCCAAAGTGGAGGATCATCCCATCCATTTCCAATCCTTTTATATTGTGCCTCCTCCACACACAAAAAGCAATTCTTCATCAATTTCTCTTTGCCCAAACACAAACACGGACTTGATTGATGCTCTCAGCTCCATGAATATCTATCAAGTTTTGCTACTCATTCTTCTTCTATTGCAAGCAATGACTAGCACTGCAAAGTTGAGTAATCAGCTATGTGTTGCTTCATCTTGCGATGACATTCACAATATAAACAACCCATTCCAACTAAAGAGTAATTTTACTCGGCCATGCGTCGCATCATCCTGCGGTGAGGTTCATTATATAAGCGATCCATTCCGACTGAAGAGTGATCCGAAAGGATGTGGGAACTCGGAATTCGAGTTAGCTTGTGAAGGTAATCGCACTGTTATATACTT
>MU090121.1:0-37777 GCA_014858505.1 Corymbia citriodora subsp. variegata
TGAAACTTGTCAACCAAGGACCGAATTGGCAAGTGCTGAAATCATGAGTGTCATGACCATGTATTTCCGCCATGTGTTGCGAGCCATTAAGACTAGGAATTATGTCCACTTCTTGTTGTTGCTGCAGGCGCTCCCTTTCTGCCAATATTTTCTTCTTAATTTTTTTCCTCAAGGTTGCTGCTTAACAGTTCCTTGGTTTTCACTGGCTGCAGTCTGGACAGTAGTCTTGCATCCCGATATTTGACAGTAGCATCTGTCTTGACATTTTGAAGGAGCAGTGCAGTAGAACCCTGCCCTCACCATTTGGAAGGTGAACTTTTAAACACTCTCAAGCTGTGTTAATCAATTATTTTGGAGGGTAGGATCAATTTAAAGGCCATTATACTATAGAAAATTTTGTTGCCCACTTTATATGATATGATGCATTTCTAGCCTTGGTTCTCTGGTATGTCTTACCCCATATATACTTTGAGAAGTCATTTTGTCAAACTGCAACTTGGTTCCGGGAAACTGCTTTGTTACCTGATGGACAAACACCACTTTCAGTCTACTTTTTTCAAGTCCCTAAAGACCTCAAAAAGTTTTGTCAAAGACTATAGATTATTTATTTCAAGGAATTCTGTTGGAGAAAGTTTACCGAATTTTTTTTGTAATTATCCTAAATGCTGCTTTGCAACCTAGAATGTCATCAATTATTTGGTTCCATATGTACGGAAGTGTTAATGTTGCTTTGTTTTGATCCCTATCTGTCATTGTGATCTCTACCGTTGGGTCTTAGTTCTGATTTTCCGGTGATGCTCTTGATCTGTTCGCCATTGACTGACCCAAATCCCGATACCAGAAATTGCACGCGTGAACAGGACTGAGAGGGCCAAGTATGAGGCCACCCAGAAGAAGCTGGATGCCGAATTATGTGATGGCCCGGGATCTTGCCGTGCGTAATTCGAGTAGGGTTTCGTGTCACTGAACTTTGGTCTAGCAGCTTATATCCTTTGGCGAAAGATCGTAATTCATGTCTTCCTCAGATCAAGAGCATACGAAGTCTGTAAGATGATTACCCTCCTGAAAACACATGCTCCTCTACATTATTTTGCAACATGACTAATCGAACCAAATCTTAACTCGTGGGCGTCTCTATAACAACGAAAAAGTGGTCATCTGGTTCAACATCTTGACTTTAGGCTGGCTTGAATTTGGATATCAACACGGTTGAATATGTTTGTAAGCATTATGCCCAGTATGCTTTTAAATGGTGAACAATTTCGGTAACAAGAAATTTAGAGCTTCATTCTGAAATATGCATTTTAACATACATATTGGCATTGTAAAGACTATCACTATTTGGGTATGATTCGACCAGAAAATCTAAAAGTCTACCCCATCCATTTGGAACGTTTAATGTATAATTCATATTGAATGCAAATAGCCTTAAAGTCTTGCTTCCAAGATGGGAAAGTATCTAGCATAAAGAACTCAGCGATCTTATATGTGATGTCATAAATAATTGACAATCATTCTCAGACTGCACAATGATTAATTATATGAAATCTTATATGAAAAAAATTAATCTTTGGAAGTAAGGGTCAGTTGCACAAATTGCTAATTTTTCACTATGATTGAAAATTTCATATAAGGAGGCGACAAATGAACCATCGTTTATACAGTTTCTAAGAAGTGTATAGATTTATGGAGCGAAAAATTGTAAGTAGACACCTAGTTCAAAAGTATAGGGATTATGAGGGATATTGAGAATAGACAACACTTACATTATACCCATACAAAACTCATAGATAAATAATGTGAGATAATTTTATATATGCTATTGCATTTAAATCGCACAAAATTGGGTTTTGAAGAATGACGTGAATAGACATACATAAAGCCCAAAATACCCCTTATCAGCAATTCTGAGATACTCCAATACCTCCTCTCATTTGTTAATCAATTGAAACTATATTTAATAAGATATAGAAATTTGAAGAACGAGGAGCGATACATACGAAATATATGGCACATTGGAGGTACATGCCCGAAATACCCCTCATACCAGCAATTCTAAGATACTCTAATATGATGCTTGAATGTCATATCAAAGAGGCTAAATTAATTGGTGAAGAGAGATTGCATGTATGTAAAGTATAGATAAATTATGTTGGTAAGTAATATGAGATACTTTAATAGTACCAAATGGCTCAACTTTATTTTAACTCTAGAAAGCATAGATAGATAACTATTCATCTCATTCTATGCAGTGGAAAATAACTATTCCTTTCAAAAAATTGGGGCTTTTAAGAATTTAACAATGCAACGAACTCCTCATGCAATGAAGTATAGATTTTTCTCTATTGCTAGTTATTAAAATTAAGCTTATTCCTTGAATTCAACGATTAATTAGAACTTTAACATAAGGACAGCCGAGCATAAAGCAATGATCCATCATTTTACTCTTTATTGTAACCTCTATAAAGTTCACTTTTCTTTTTATGGACAAAAGCCATCGAAACCTCCAAACTTTGTCCACGGTGACGTATTTATCAAAAAGTTTTTTTGTGACACCATAAATCCCAAATTTGTACCTAGGTGACACATATCCCCAAAGGATTATAGTATGATATATTTACTTCAAACTTTTTCCAGTGATACTAAAAAACTCGAACTTGTATTCATGTGACATATTTACTTCAAAATTTTCATTTCACCGAAATAATTTTGTGGTAAATATCACATAAGTAAGAGTTTGGAAATTTGGTGTCACAGAAAAAAGTTTGGGATAATGTGTCGTAAGAGTAGAGAAGTTTGGGATTTTTGGTACTAGAAAAAAAAGTTTAGGTGTAAATGTGTCATGTTAGGCAAAATTTGAGATCTTTTGTGTCAAAAAAAGTTTGGGGTAAATATGTAATAGTAGGTAAAGTTTGGATTTTTTCAGTGGCTTTTTTTCCTTTTTTTAACTTCTATATCTGATTTTCCTCGTGGCACAATAAGTCTGAAAAAATTTGAACTCAAAATTCTAACAAACCGGCGGCCGAAGGATGAAACAAGTTTAGTGATAAAATATCTCATGCCTTGTGCGCAGTAATTTCAAAGGCCACAAAACAATTTGTCCCCCTAAGATTCAAAGAGCACCAACCTATTTCTGAATTTGGCAAATTCTTATGGATAATAAATTCGATTTCTAATTTTAAGAAAGGACTTTGACTGTAATTATGTGAGAGAGAAAAAAATAATGAGAAAAGTATTGAAGGGATGAAATCAATAAAAAAGAAATACATAAATTGTAAGTGCATCATATATGTTGGAATTTAAAAAATAAATTAATCGAATTATGCAGAAGAAAAAACTGCTAATTTTATAAATGTGCAACTTGTCTGAAATAGTTGCTCTTGTGCATTTGCTGAGAGTTTGGCTCTAGGAGAGATTGCTATGATATAACTCATTTTGATAAATGCATTGTAACTTTGTATGAATGAAATCATTTAATCAGTAAAAAAGTATTCATAAAAAAAAATAATTTATATTGTATTTCATAATAGTTTCACTAAAAGAGAGCATTCTTACACAAAATGCAAAAAAAAAAAAAAAATCTCATTTTTCAAGTAGGAATGAAGATTGGAAAGAAGATTGTTGTAATCGAAGACAAAAGAAATAAGAATACAGTTTCTCATTGAAGGAAGTAAAGAGAAGTGGGAGGAGAAAATAAAACTCATTGAATCCAAATATCGAATTGCCTTGCCCGTCAAAAAATTAAACAAATTGACAGAAAAAGAAGACACATAGTAAACATTAAATGATTGTAAATTTTCTTTACTTAGTGAACGTTTCATATAAACAAAGCAAGTTTACATGTACAAATCTTCCAATATTCGGAAAAAGAATTAAAAGATTTTATTATTGTTCCAGTCTTTTCGAGGTTCCATTGAATTACATAATGAAAATAATTATAAAAAGAAAAAAGAAAAGAAGGAAGCTCGCTCATATCAAGGCAATCTAACCAGGAAATTATTTTCTGACCAAAAAAAAAACCAGGAAATTTGAATTTCCCCCAGACTCAGACTAGGAAAGTTGACTGAACATTGACGACGTCTCTGTCCATGCCATTCCAACGGTAAACTATAAACTCCTCAACTCTAACCTGCGAGCCTCTCTCGTCTTCGTCTCCTATTCTCTCCCAAGTTGTCTTCTCTCTTTACACCTCTCTCTCTGAATTTCTCTCCCATCTGTTGCCCTCTGTTCTTCTCGCCAAGTGTTCCTCTGTTTCTTCGCTGAAATCCCATGATGTTCGTCGCTTTCTTAAGCCCCAAATCGCCTCCCATTGGCGACTACTCGAGAGGCGATGTCCACTCGCCGCCGTTGTCGTGCGTTTCTTGTCTCCACGATCAGGAGAAGAAATCAGTTGGCGACCACCCGAGAGGCGAGCTCCAGTCGCTGCCTTTGACAGAATCTTGGTCGTGCGTTTCGTCACTGCACGATCAGGAGAAGAAACCCATTGGCGACCATCTGAGAGGCGAGGTCCAATCGCCACCCTCGATGGAATCTCGGTCTGGCGTTTCTTCTCTGCACGATCAGGAGAAGAATTGCGAAGAAGGGTCTGGAGAAATTTCATCTGCAAAAGTGGCGGTGGCGCGTGAATTCTTCCCCCTCATGCCTGAACGGAAGGGTTTCTTGGGCACCAAGGAAATCGGCTACCCTCGTCGAGAAATCGCTCCCACCCAACCGAAGCGAAAATTCACTCTCTCGCTCACCCTCGATGAGACCTTAATTGTGGAGAAGAAGGCGAAGTACAACAGAAAGCAGAAGGCAAAGAAAGTGGCTTCAGAATGTGAAGAAGAGGAAGAGAGACGCAACGGCGTTTCCACAGAGTTGATGCTGCTCTTCGACCCTTATGAGATCAAGAAGAAGCTTACAAAGAGCGATCTTGGCTACCTGTCGAGGCTCTTAATTCCGCGGGCATGCGTGACGACCTACGTCCTCCCGTGCATGAGCGAGGAGACAGTGGTTCGAGTCATGAGCAGCAAGGGTGCCGATGTCGTGGTATGGGACGCAGACACGCGTTCCCAGCACCAACTAGTGTTTACCTTCTGGGCGTCGTCAGGGGCCTACGTCCTGAAAGGATGTTGGAACAAAGAGTTCGTGCAGCGGAGGGGTTTGGCGGCCCGCGATGAGATTGGGATTTATTGGGATCCTACTGCTAACAGGTTCCATTTCAGCCTCCTTCGCAAGGCAACTTAGACTTCATCTTGAAGTAGTGTTTCTTCTGTTGGATGACCGACAGAAAATGTTTTGATCTTTAGAAAAGGATATTAGTGATGGAATTCTATTGTATGCAATCAAGCAATCTGTATTTTCCTCCAGAAATTCAATTTTAGATCAGTGCTTCTTTTGAAACCCGGTGCCATGTCCTTAATTTTCTTGTGTGAGTGTCTTAGTCACCGTGGTGAAATATAAGATTTCTTGTTTTGAATGGGGTAAAGTTGATTCTGGTGAAGTAATCGCTGTGGTGATCCTTCTGATAAGAAACGATTACAACACAGACTTGGAGGTTAGAGAAAAAACTTTAGTTTACTGTAGCAATTGGATGGTGAGGGAAGCCATCAATATTCACAGTCAAGTTTTGAGAGCGAACTTGGAGCAAAAGGGGCTTTCCTAATAACTAGTACAGTACCTGTTGGGTAATCTTTTATGGCACCTCCTCCTGCGAAACTTTTCGAATTTGTAGGGTAGAAGGAGACATAGCCAGAGCAGAAATTTATTAATTTCAGAGAATGTGCTGTTCAATAGGCAGTTTTATACAGGAAGAAACATCAGTTGCAAAGATTAGCTCTGTTTAGATTTATAGTTAGAGGCAAATGATTGTTGAATTATGTTAGCCTTTCCATTAGTTAGCTGAGTCATTGTGAAGTGAAAGATTACAATCCGAGTAGATATTTGGTCTTCACTTTGATATATTTTGACCTTGTTGTAGTGGGGTCACTTGGCACATTTGCACCAAGAGGCTATGCTCCTTTGTGCGCAGCACATTCTAGATTGTTTCCTGTGGCCTTTATTTCTTACAGGCTCCACCCTTTGCTAGAGGTGAAAGCAGCTAGTCTTTGTTGCTGTTAGGACATGTACAGCATATGATTTGTTTCTTCCCATGTCTACTTGAGCAAACAAAAAAATCAACTAAATTCATCCTGTTTCTGTGACTGAGAATGGTTAGCAGCCATGTACATGTTTTGCTTCCATTAGGGCACGATGACAATGACCATGTCAACTGTGCAATCAAATTGTAAATGTGGTTGCATTTTTTTGGTCAAATTGACTTGCAATTAATATTTTATGGCAGTCTTTGGTATATGTCTAAACTCAAAGTTTCATGCACTTAAAAAATTTGGGTACTCTGTGGTGCGGATGATGTCACTGTCTTTGTAGTTAAACTGCCGTTTCAAAGTGAAATTAAACAAACTGCTTCAGTCTCTTTAATATGGCAGAGTGATCTCAGCACCCTTGTCCCAGGTGCTGTCATCGTTCTTATGTGGGATTGTGCCTTTCTTTTTTAAAAAATGAACTGATTTTATCTGGCTGTTAGGCTATGAGATCGAACCTCCAACCTCTCACCCCTGCCCCCGTCCTCCATCCACTAGACCAATTGCCTACAAGTGCATATGACCCGAAGTTTTTATCAATTACAAGAATTAGGGAATTGGCTGTATGAGTTACACCTAATGAAACTTTGAAATTTGCCACAATTATAGTGAAGAGCTCTGTAGATCAGACAAATACGTTAAGCTTGGTTTGGGGAAAGAAGATGGACATCCTGTTTAAACTATATGAAGTACGGTTGCAAAAATACAGGGAAGACTATGCTTTGCATCTTGTAATGAAGCATCCCATGTTTTCGGGAATAACTCTTCATACATTAGGATATAATGGTGTTGCTGTCTTTTCTGGAATAGCGAAACTGCTTGTTTGTCATCACCTATGTTTTTGGTTGACACACTTGAAAATCTAAATGAAGGGGAGGAAAAGAGAATAGATGTCCCAAAAGAGTACACATTGATTTGTGCAGTGAGAGTCACCAATGGCAATTATGGGCATTCGGCTGATTAACGCAAAGATTATTACTTTGGCTAATGGGTTGCTGAGTATCATCAACAAAGGATGCCAATACTGAGTTTTACTCAATGTACAAGCTTAAGGATATGGAGTGCATTTCTCGAAAGCCGTGAATGCAAAATTTGATTGCAGATACTATGGTATATAAAGTGTAAGTGTCTCTGAAAATATGTGCAGAGGGCTTATGAAAGCACTAATTCCCATACCAATGTAAGTTCTAATATTTGGTCTCTTAGATGATTCATCAAGCAACCTGATTCATCCCCTTAGCTTCTCTTGGCTTAGGGTGGTTTCACATTCCATGGAATGGCAATTGACACAAATGGCTTTTGCCTTCTGGCTATGTTTTGTTGAAGCATTCGTGTTTCAACCTCTCTTGGTTCTTTGCAATTTTACTTCCTATTTTCATGCAACAATTGTCATTTCTGTTTCAGCACCCGAAAGACGGTGCTCTCTTTTCTTTAGCCCTTCTCCTCTCCACTACTCAGCACATTTGTCTATGAATCTCTAAGTAATTGTTATCTTTCTGTGTAATCATTTGTCTTCCTTTATGCCCAGTTGCTGAAGATATGTTTCACTGGCAAGTGACAATCATGGGTCCTCCAGACAGTCCATATGCCAGAGGAGTCTTTCCTGTTCCAATTCACTTCCCAGTTCCCACCAGCCTATCCATTTAAACCACTTAAGGTATTGAAGGATGACTTAGCTGCAAGTTGGGATACATTATCGTATTGCTCTCTTCCTTTGGTCCTTTGGGCCTTCACCAACTCAATTCTTCCTATAATTGCCTTATCTTGCCCTAGATGTCTTATCCTGATCAGATAGTTAGCCATCTAACGAGTCTTGTCTCTACTAAACTCTCAATTAGATATTCTTCCTTATGTGCTCTTTGATGCCGTTTATTTCCTTCTCTGCATGACTATAAGTGAGTACATTTTGCTGATACTCTCTCCTTTGCAATGGTGGGAGTATCTCTTTTTCTCTAAATGCTTCCTCCAAGGGCAATATCAAACCTATTTGATCAAGCTCGACAATTAAAAATACTTCAGATGAAACTCTTTTTCTCACTATAATCATAAAAAAGAAATTCCAGGATTTCTTTTCTTCTTTTTTTAAAGATTAACTCAGTCCATAACTCCTTAGGTTTCTTTATTGCCAAATTCATGCATATTGAGGCATATGGGTTTTCAAGTGGGTTGCAGTTTTCTTGAGTCATAGATCATTGATCGGTGACCTAATTATTGAAGCTCCTAGAGACATATTCATCGTTGGAAGTCAGGTTTCAATGATTTTTCAGTGAGGTTTGACCATATAAAGTCGGGTTTGCTTATCCAAGTTGTGTTTCACTCTCAGGGAAGGCCCATTTATATTTCACTTTTGTTCGACCTTGGCATTTCCAAAGTTAGTGTCATATTAATGAGGGCCTGTTATTGACCTTGGATATGGCAATTTGTTGGAAACCATCCATTGTTATTAGGGAGATGCTTTTTCAGGTACCCGTACTGAGATCTACTTTTCCGGCTTCACAAAGGTGTGAGGACCGATTGTTGTGGAATCTAATGTGTTTAACATGTTTGAAGTCTAATAAGAGCAGAAGTCATCTGAATGGTGTCGATTGAAACTTGTCAACATTGTTTGTGAGAATGAACAAATTTGTAAATGCTGAAATCATGAATGTCTGATTATATATTTCCGCCATACATTGTGCGCTATACAAACTAGTAGAATAGGAATTATTTCCACTTTTTGTTACTGCAGCCGCTGCTAATATAATGTCTACCAACATGTTGTTCATAATTTTTCCATCAAGGTTGTTGCTTATCAGTTCCTTGGGTTACACAGGTTGCATTTGGTATGATACTCTTTCACCCCAATATTTGACGATAGCACTTGCCTTGACATTTTGAAGGAGCAACACAGTGGAGCCCTGCTGTCACCATTTTGAAGGTGAACTTTTATAATGAACTGATTTGTTCTGGCTATTAGGCTGTGAGATCAAACCTCCATTCTCTAGCTGCCGCTCCATCCTCCATCTACTAAGCTAATTGGCTAGTGGTGTAGATGACATGAAGCTTTTATCAGTTACAAGAATTAGGGAAACGACCATATGAGTTATGCATGATGAGTTTTGAAATTTGCCCCAATTATAGTGAAGAACTCTGTTGGCTGGACAAGTACGTTAATCTAAGTTCGGCCAGCTATGTCTTTGGTGGCTCCTGAAAAAGTACATACGTGGCAATTATGGTTATTTCCGCTCATTGATGCAGAGAGTACTACTTCAGCTAATGGATAGCTGATTATCATCAAGAAAGGATGCCAATAGCGACTTTTGCTCAATATACAAGCTCCCTGGATATGAAGTTTATTATTTGAAAGCAGTAAATGTGAGGTGTTGTTATAGATACAATGGTAAATAAAATGAAATTTTCTTTTAAAATGTATGAAGAAGGCTTAAGAAAGCATCTGATTCCCATACCAATGTAAGTTGTATTTCATCTCTTCGATGATTCATAAAGCAACCCAATTCAGTCCCTCAGCTTTCTCGTGGCTACTGGTGTTTTATGGTTCCTTGGATTGGCAATTGAAACGAATGACTTTGCCTTTTGGCTGTTTTTGTTGAAATATTTGTGTTCCTAGCAGTGTTACTCATTAGCAATTCTGTTTCCTATTTTATTGTAACATTTGGCATCGTTGTTTCAGTGCCCAAAAGGCGAACCTCTCTTTCATTAGCCTCTCTCCTCTCTGCTACTCTGTACATTTGTTTATGATACTCTAAGTTCTATGTTTCTGTGTTCTCATCTGTTTTCCTTTAGTCCCAGTTGCTGAAGACATGTTTCACCAGCAACCCAAACTTCTTGTTCCAACTTGCTTTCCGGTTCCCAATGGACTATCCACTTTAACCACCAAACATATTGAAGGATGACATAGCTGAAAGTTGCGATACATTACGACATTGCTCTCTTCTTTTGGGCCTTCACCATCTCCTTCTTCCTTTAATTGCCTAGTCTTGCCCAAGATGTTACCCTTTTGTCAATCATATGTTCTTTTTCCATTGCTTTGGAAGGATCTGATCAGATAGATAAGCCATCTTGCAAGTCTTGTCTCTACTGTATTCTCAAATAGATTTTCTTCCTTATTTCCTCTTTGATGTCGTTTGCTTCATTGTCTGCATTGCTACTCTATGTGCGTAGATTTTGCTGATCGTCGCTCCTTTGTGATGATAGTGGTAATTTTTTTTTTTGTTTAAATGCATCCACCAAGAACCCTGCTGGAGCTATCTGATGAATGTCATTTTCCAGTAACTTGACGATTAATTATATGTTGACTTCAAATGAAACTATTTTCTAACTGTAAGCAAAATATATGAATCTATGATTCCCTTACTCATAGATAAACTCAGTCCATAACTCTGAAGCTTTCTTTGTTGTTACAGTTGTGTATATTGAGACATATTTCTTTGCTGGAAGTCAAGCCTCAATGATTTTTCGATATGGTTTGAGCATAGAAAGCCATGATTGATTGTCTAAGTGATGTTTCTCTTTTGGGAAAGTACTCCTTTGTATTTTCCTTTCCCTTGACCTTGGTTTTCCTAAGTGCTACATTGAAAGAGGGCCAATTATTGAGTCATTAACCTTGGATATGGAGATCTTGTTGGAAACCATCAGTTAATGTTATGGTAGATGCCTTTTTCAGATGCCTACACCGAGTTCTGCTTTCCTTGCTTCACAAAGGTCTGAAGGCTGATTGTTGTGGCATTTGATGTGTAAAACACGTTAGATCTGAATGCTGCCAATTGAAACTTGTCAACCAAGGACCGAATTGGCAAGTGCTGAAATCATGAATGTCATGACCATGTATTTCTGCCATGTGTTGCGAGCTATTAAGACTAGGAATTATGTCCACTTCTTGTTGTTGCTGCAGGCGCTCCCTTTCTGCTGATATTTTCTTCTTAATTTTTTTCCTCAAGGTTTCTGCTTAACAGTTCCTTGGTTTTCACTGGTTGCATTCTGGACAAGTCTTGCATCCCAATATTTGACGGTAGCATCTGCCTTGACATTTTGAAGGAGCAGTGCAGTGTGGCCCTGCCCTCACCATTTGGAAGGTGAACTTTTAAACACTCTCAAGCTATGTTAATCAATTATTTTGGAGCATAGGATCGATTTACAGGCCATTATACTGTAGAAAATTTTGTTGCCCACTTCATATTATATGATGCATTTCTAGCCTTGGTTCTCTGGTATGTCTTACCCCATATATACTTTGAGAAGCCTTTTGTCAAACTGCAACTTGGTTCCTGGAAACTGCTTCGTAACCTGATGGACAAACACCACTTTCAGGCTACTTTTTTCAAGTCCCTAAAGACCTCAAAAAGTTTTGTCAAAGACTATAGATTATTTATTTCAAGGAATTGTGTGGGAGAAAATGCACCGAATTTTTTTTTGTAATTATCCTAAATGCTGCTTTGCAACCTAGAATGTCATCAATTATTTGGTTCCATAAGTACGGCAGTAACATCTTGCTCTGTTTTGATCCCTATCTGTCATTGTGATCTCTACCGCTGGGTCTTTGTTCTGATTTTCAGGTGCTGCTCTTGATCTGTACGCCATTGACTGACCCAAATCCCGATACCAGAAATTGCACGCGTGAACAGGACTGAGAGGGCCAAGTATGAGGCCACCTGGAAGAAGCTGGATGCCGAATTATGTGATGGCCCAGGATCTTGCCGTGCGTAATTCGAGGAGGGTTTTGGTGTCACTGAGCTTTGGTCTTGCAGCTTATATCCTTTGGCGAAATATAGCAATTCATGTCTTCCTCAGATCAGGAGCTGACGAAGTCTGTAAGATGATTACCCTCCTGAAAACACATGCTCCTCTACATTATTTTGCAACATGACTAATCAAACCAAACCTTAACTCGTGGGCATCTCTATAACAACGAGAAAGTGGTCATCTGGTTCAACATTTTGACTTTAGGCTGGCTTGAATTTGGATATCAACACGGTTGAATATGTTTGTAAGCATTATGCCCAGTGTGCTTTTTAAATGGTGAGCAATTTAGAATGTGAAGAAGAGGAAGAGAGACGCATCGGCGTTTCCACAGAGTTGATGCTGCTCTTCGACCCTTATGAGATCAAGAAGAAGCTTACAAAGAGCGATCTTGGCTACCTGTCGAGGCTCTTAATTCCGCGGGCATGCGTGACGACCTACGTCCTCCCGTGCATGAGCGAGGAGACAGTGGCTCGAGTCATGAGCAGCAAGGGTGCCGACGTCATCGTATGCGACGCAGACACGTGTTCCCAGCACTGACTAGTGTTTGCCTTCTGGGCGTCGTCAGGGGCCTACGTCCTGAAAGGATGTTGGAACAAAGAGTTCGTGCAGTGGAGGGGTTTGGCGGCCCGCAATGAGATTGGGATTTATTGGGATCCTACTGCTAACAGGTTCCATTTCAGCCTCCTTCGCAAGGCAACTTAGACTTCATCTTGAAGTAGTATTTCTTCTGTTGGATGACCGACAGAAAAAGTTTTGATCTTTAGAAAAGGATATTAGTGACGGAATTCTATTGTATGCAATCAAGCAATCTGTATTTTCCTCCAGAAATTCAATTTTAGATCAGTGCTTCTTTTGAAACCCGGTTCAATGTCTATAATTTTCTTGTGAGTTCGTTTCTCACTGTGGTGATACATAGATTTCTTGTTTTGAATGGGGTAAAGTTGATTATGGTAAAGTAATCACTGTGGTGATTGTGCAGATAAGAAACACAACGAAGAGTCCATCAATGCGCCGATTGGAGAGAATAGAAATGACAATGACACAGACTCTGAGGTTAGAGAGAAATTTTTAGTTTACTGTTGCAATAGATTGGAGTGAAAGTGGCTTTCCTAATAACTAGTAGGGTAGAAGGAGACATAGGCAGAGCAGAAATTTATGAACTTCACAGAATGTGCTGCTCAATAGGCAGTTTTGCACAGGAAGGAAGAAATATCAGTTGCAGAGATTAGCTCTGTTCAGATTTATATAGTTAGAGGTAAATGATTGTTGAACCACATTAGCCTTTCTGTTAGATAAGAGAGTCGTTGTGAAGCAACAGATTACAATCCAAATAGATGTTTGGTCATTACTTTGATATATTTTGATCGTTTAGTAGTTGGGTTCCTTGGCACACGTGCACCAAGAGGCTAAGCTCCTTTGTGGGAGTTGACAGTAGCTGCTCTTGGCTCATGTGCAGCATATGATTTGTTTCCCTTCCTATGTGCACTTGAGCAAACTGATAAATCATCTTCATTCATCCTCTTTCTGTGACTGAGAATAGTTAGCAACCATATATATGTTGTGCAGTAGAATTTCTCTGTTGTGCTGCCATAACATCACAATGACAATGACCCTGTTATATCTGTGCAATCGAATTCTAAATGTTGGTGCACTTTTTTGGTCCAATTGACCTGCAATTGACTTTATATGGCGTTCTTTGATGTATGTCTAAACTCAAATTTTCACGCACTCAAAAAATTTAGGCCTCTGCAAAGCAGATGATGTCACTGTAATTGTAGATAACCAGTAGCTTCAAAGGTGAAATTAGAATTACTTCCGTTTCTTTAATTTGGGAGAATGATCTCGGCATCCTGGTGCGTGGGGCTGTCATTGTTCTTATGTGGCATTGTGCCTTTCTTATTTTAAAAGTGAACTGATTTTATCTGGCTATTAGGCTATATTCGAACCTCCAACCTCTGAACCCCGCCTGTCCTCCATCCACTAGACCGATTGCCTACTGCTTAAATGACCTGAAGCTTTATGAGTAATAGGGAATTGGCCACATGAGCTAATCATACCGAAACTTGAAATTTGCCACAATTATAGTGAAGAACTCTGTATATTGGACAAATGGTTAAGTTGAATTTTGTAAAGATGATGGACATCCTGGTTAAACTATGTGAAGGCCAGTTGTGAAAATACAGGGAAGACTATGCTTTGCATCTCGTTATGGATCCTGCCATATTTTCAGGAATAAATCTTTATACTGTAAGACAAAATGATGTTACCATCTTTTCTGTAATAGCGAAATTACTTGGTCATCATCACCCATGCCTTCGGTAGGCACCTGGAAAAGTAAATGAAGGGGAGGAAAAGAGAATAGACAAAACAAAGATTTGTTTGTGTACTGAGAGTAGCCAAAAGAACCATTGCATATATAGCAATTATGGGTATTCAGTTGATTGACGCGAAGAGTATTACTTCGGCTAATAGGTGCTGAGTGTCATCGACAAAGGATGCCAAAACTGAGTTTTGCTTAGTGTACAAGCTAAAGGATGTGAAGCGCTTTTTTTGAAAGCAGTGAATGCAAAATGTGACTATAGGTACTATGGTAAATATAGTGAAATTATCTCTTAAGATGAATGCAGAAGGCTTAAGAAAGCATCTGATTCCCATAGCAATGTTCTATTATTTGGTGTCTCCTAGATGACTCATGAAGCAACCCGATTCAACCCCTCGGCTTTCTCTTGGTTCCTGGTGTTTTGAAATCCCTTGGTTTGGCAATTGACGTGAATGGCTTTTGCCTTCTGGCTGTGTTCTGTTGAGACACTCGTATTTCAACCTCTGTTGGTTCTCAGCAATTCTACTCCCTATTTAATTGCAAGATTTGGCATTGCTGTTTCAGCGCCCGACAGACGGTGATCTTTTTCTTTAGCCTTTCTCCTCTCTACTACTCTGTACTTTTGGCTGTGAATCTCAAGTAATTGTTACCTATCTGTGTAATCATTTGTTTTCCTTTAGGCTCAGTTGCTGAAGCCATATTTCACTGGCAAGCAAATTATGGGTATGCCGGAGGAGTCTTTCTTGTTCCAATTCACTTCCCAGTTCCCACCGGACTATCCAAAATAAACTGCCAAAGGTATTCAAGGATGACCTAGCAGTATGTCGCGATTTATTACCATATTACTCTCTTACAATTGGGCCTTCACCATCTCATTTCTTCCTGTAATTTCCTAATTTTGCCCTAGATGTTATCCTTTTGTCAATCATAAGTTCTTTCTCCATTCCTTTGGAAGGATACGATCAGAAAGTCGAGCCATCTAACAAGTATTGGCCCTATATGTGAGTACATTTTGCTGATACTCCCTCCTTTGCGATTATAGTAGTATTTCTTTTTGGCTATATGCATTTACCAAGGGTCCTATTAAAGCTATTTGACCAATTTCATTTTTTGATAACTCAACAATTAAATATACTTCAGATAAAACTCTTTTTCCCACTGTAAGCATAAAAAAGAAATTCCAGGATTCCTTATTACAAATGATAAACTCAGTCCATAACTCCTTAGCTTTCTTTATTGTCAAATTCATGCATATTGAAGCATATGATTTTTCGAATGGGTTGTGGTTTTCTTGAGTCACCAATCATTGCTTGGTGACCTCATTAGTGAAGCTCCTAGAGACATATTTCTTCATTGGAAGTCGAGTGCCAAAGATTTTTCAGTGAAGTTTGAACATATAAAGCCATGCTTTCTCATCTCTCTTTTGGGGAAGTGCCCATTTATATTTTCCTTTCGAAATTGGCTTTTCCTGAGTGTTATACTGAAGGAGGGCCTGCTATTGGGTTATTGACCATGGATATGACAATCTGTTTGAAACAATCAGCTATTGTTAGGGCAGATGCCTTATTCAGGTGCCTACACCAAGATCTGCTTTCCTTGTTGCACAAAGTTCTAAGGCTGATTCTTGTGGCATTAAATGTGTTTGACATGTTAGAAGTCTAAGTATGGGGGAAGTCATCAGAATGCTGTCGATTGAAACTTGTCAACCAGGAGTGCTTGTAGGATTAGCTGAATTTGCAAATGCTGAAATCATGAATTTCGTGATTATATCTTTCTGCCATGTGTTGTGTGCATTTAAGACTGGCAGAACAGGAATTCTGTCCACATCTTGTTGTTGCCGCTGCCGCTGCCTTGCCATCGATATTTTCTTCCTAATCTTTTCCTGAAGGTTGCTGCTTAATAGTTCCTTGGTTTTCCCTGGCTGCATTCTAGACTATAGTCTTTCACCCCAGTATTTGACGGTGGCATTTGCCTTAACATTTTGGAGGAGCTGTGCAGTGGAGCCCTGCCCTCACCATTTTAAAGGTGAACTTTTAAACACTCTGGAGCTATGTTATTCAATTATTTTGGATGTTAGGATCGATGTTAGGATCAACATAGGGGCCATTTGTTGCCCACTTAATATGAATGTCTAGGGGGGCTGAAGAATATTTTCTGCTAGTTAAGGTAAATTTGAGGCGTCCCCATGTACTAATGTTGTTTGTCTGTAACTTGAAAACAATCTGTACATTTTTATTTCCTGTGGTAAATAGCAAGGCTCATTTGACATGACGCATTTCTCACCTTGGTTCTTTTGTACTTTGGATGTATGTCTTACCCCATCTATAATTGAAAAACAGTTGTACCGAACTGCAACTGAGTTCCTGGAAACCGCATTGTTACCTGATGGCCAAACACCAGTTTCATGCTAATTTGTTCAAGGTTTTCCATAAAGATCTCAAAAGTTTTGTCAAAGACGTCAAAACTAGTCTCAAGCAATCGATGGATTGTTCTTTTCAGGGAAGTCCGTTGGAAAAAACTTGTATCATTTGCTTTGTAATTATCCTAAATGCTGCTTTGCATCCTAGAATGTCAATTGTTTGGTTCTATATGTTCATGTTGACACCTAACTATTGGTTTTCATATTTAGTCAATAATTGCTTAAAACTTAGGGGTTGGTCCAACCTCTAAACAAAAATACCGTTAGAATAATTCATAATTCATCTTAATTTATGTATGCATCATGTGAGAATTGTACGATTCAAGCGTAGTATTATCATGTATCTTTGCACGTGCAACTGAAGGATCTCCTTAAAGATAAGATGGCAAGATTTGCACTCATCCCTTGTTGATAAAGTTTGATCTTCAATGATTATCAACAATTTTCAATTCAAGCCTATTGCTTAATCTTTAAGAGATAGATAAGGGTTGAACAATTTCGAAATCAAATTGAGGTAGGAAAACCCGGAGGTTGAACTTTTGGAGATAAAGAAATATCAGCATTAAAACTTCGAATGGAAGAGCCGATGGGATTTTATCTCTCACAAGTGAACGCGATACACGCAGAACGAAAGAAAAGAGGAGAGAGAAGAGAGAGAAATCATTGTCTTCCTCAGCCGCACGCCTCCATAGCCACGCTCGAGCTCCTCAAACTCTTCATCAGGCGGCGCCGCTCCCCTGCTGCGAGCTTGACGTCAGTTCCAGTGTTGGTTTCGCAGCCTCCATCCTTGACGACGACCCGTGTTCTGTGGCTTGCAATATCGAGGAGGAGGTCCCTGACGCTACGAGGCGATTTGCTCCGTCACCCATGATTCCTAATTGCTGACTGCGGAGCACTTGCCATTACCGCTGGAGCCACAACACCCCGTCATCCTCCGTCTGCTGTCGTAAGTAGCCTGATCAAGCCCGACGCTGCTGCCGCCGCCTCTTGGTCTCACGACCTGCGTTTCTGTTTTTTGCAGGTTCTCCGGTGATTATAACTTTGCTCCGGTGGTTTTCTCTTAAGCAGCTTTAGGTAATACTCGACGTCCAAACTCTCGTAGTCAACACTGATAAGTCCAGCCGCTGTCCGACAAATTCTAGTGATTTTGTAATCCACAGGTCCGAACTTTCCATCCCAGCTTGACGCTGCCGTTTCCTCATTGCGAAGCTTGCCCATTGCCGGTAGGTTGCGAAGGCCCACCACCCGAGCATCACGGTGAGCCATCGCCGGTCCTACCACTGGACGAGTCCAAACTCAGGAACGATCTTAGCGGAATAGGTAAACATATTGTCCGAATTTAATTTGGTTATTCCATTACTTAATTCATTGATATTTTGGACGAAT
Source organism: Corymbia citriodora subsp. variegata (assembly GCA_014858505.1). Taxonomy (NCBI): domain Eukaryota; kingdom Viridiplantae; phylum Streptophyta; class Magnoliopsida; order Myrtales; family Myrtaceae; genus Corymbia; species Corymbia citriodora. The sequence continues at coordinate 17,987 of MU090121.1, forward strand.
CCAACTTCTTGAAAAATGGCATATCCATAATAATATCATATCCATACAAATCCCAACTAATTTTTTTAATGTGCGATGATTGTTCGAGATACGAGATCTGACCTCATGTTCGAGATATGATTCAAATTTCCATAAAAATTCAGCCAATCTGATCTCATATACGGTTTGTTAATTTTATTTGTTTCTAAATTTAAATAGAAATGGATGATATTTTGGATGGTGGATTTTATCTTTTGTATGATATGATTTTATTTCTATTCTTATAAAAAAATCTCAAAAAGATGTAAATAAGATAGAGTAGGTTCTAATTGACATAGATTGTATGCTAGGGTAGGGTTTATCTAGTTAGAGATAATATCCAATTAAAATTAGAATTCGGTCTAAATTAATCCTTAAATTGAATTAGATAATTTTTAGAACTAGGTAATTTATTCGGTTATTTTTTAATTTCGAATTTTCATGGAAAATAAAAAAACTATGTAGTTTAAGTCATATTGTTGTATCAGAATTAGGTCATCCCTTGCAGGTCATCTAGTCATTGCATGTATCGGATCATTTAAATAGGATAGTCGCATTTAATATTTATTTGTCATTAAATTAGGTCATGTAATTAATATCACGTGACATATAATTTGCATGTTACATGTCACTTTAGTTAGACATTTTTTATGTCATTGCACACATTACACGTATTTTTTAGCTCCATTAAATAAGTGATAACCCTAAAAAATTTGACTGATTGCTAGAAATCATATCTAAGATTGTTGATGTGATTTTCTAACTAATACTGTGTTGCTTCGAGATTAATATCTCCTCCCTTTCCTTGCAATTTATTTAACACTTTGATTGTTGAGTGTTAAATAGTGGTTGCACACCTTCCTAATCACCTCACATGTTAGGAAGTAAAATAAAATCAATCCAAGTAGCTTGCAAAATATTTTTTTAAAATAAAAGAGAGAAGATATCGAAAAGGCGTCAGAGTAATGTAGCATAACCAAGTGTCACGGAGCAGAGGTTTCCGTGGTCAATAAGGTATTTATAATCAAGGAAAAACGACCAGAACGCCCCTCGAAGGATCCAAGCATTTCCGGAATATTCTTAGGGGCAGGATTTTCTTGAATCTCCTAAAATATTCCAGAATATCCCTGGAATATTCTCAGAATATTCTTAGAATATTCCTTGGGGCAGAAGATACGGTAATTAAGGCAGTTGAGGAGATACGATCTTGTTCGCCGGATCGAAACTAAATCAATAGTTGTAATCTGAGGGCCTCAAGTATAAAAAGGGGTGCCCTCCCCCTCATTTGTATCATCCAACATTAGCAATCTAAAACTCCTTTCTTTCGTTTAGAGCTTTTCTCTAGTTTCTCTCTCTACGATCTAGGTGAGTGAGTGATCAGACGATCTAAAGAAAGCTTGGCTTAGGCCCCAACGATCCCGAGTGATCCAAAATAGCCTAAGTCGCCGCATGGTCGTGATCCCAAACGATCGGCCCGTGACACAAGTCCCCAATTTCACAATTTCTCTAGTTCGCAAGAGTAAAGCAAATCTCTTGTTACTTTATTTAGGTTTATAATTGACCCACCAAAAAATAGATTAATAGCGTCTCTTAATTGAAAAATTATTTAATGTCAAGAATTTGAACCTTAAGTTGCCAATTGGTATAGGCTTATGAGAACTCAAGTTTAGTTTAGGCTTAATAATCCATTAGCTACGTGGTCCAACTCGCTTCGAGGCTAGGCATAACCTAGGGTGCAATTCCTCTTCTTTATTGGCCCCCTTCTCATGGGGTTCGCTTCCAACCCCTTCTTTGTTCGGTTGGGCCGATTCGTGGCTCACGTTGAGTTGGCCACACTCTCATAATCGCCTTCATCTACATGGCGATAATCTCCCCAGCCTTCTCTCGTGGCTTCTTTGCCTCCTTAGGTGTTTATCAATGTTAACATTGTTGTTGATCACTTCTGTAACTATTTCTTCTCCAAGCTTGAACTCAAGAGAGGCTTGTCATGCTATGTGTGGGAGCAATTTCCTTAATCCCGCTCATCATGGTACTGGCCCTACTAAAATCCCCTAGTTGGGCTAACCTACCTCGGGGAGGTTGTAACCACTTGCCTAGGTTTGTAATAGGAATAATGGTTGAGACAATAACATATGTTAAAGAAAACGAGATGATAATCAATGACGATGTTAATGTCTAGACAGTGATCCTTTATGTGGTGTCCCTTGTTGGGTTAGTTTTGGCATGGTGGATCCTCGACACGTATGGCTACCATTGGACAATTTCCAAGGTAAGGTTCCTCTTCTTTATGGCTCCCACCTCATGGGAGTCGCTTCCAACACCTTCTTTGTTTGGTTGGGCTGATTCATGGCTTGCATTAAGTTGGTTGCACCGTTGTGATTGTATCTATCTACTTGGTGGAAATCTCCCCGACCATCTCCTATGGCTTATTCGCCTTCTAACTTAAGATGTTTGCCAATGTTGGCATTGTTGTTGATTAATTCTGTAAATATTTCTTCTCCAAGCTCGAACTTATAGAGGGCTTGTCATGCTATGCATGGGAGTAGTTTCCTTGATCTCACTCATCATGGTCCTAACCTTGCAGGAGTCTCCTAGGTGGTCTAACTTACTTTAGGGAGGTCGTAACAACTGGCTAGGTTTTGTAACAAGAGTAATTATTATAACGGCACCATAAGTTAAGAAAGACCAAAAGATAATCAATGACCATGTTGATGTCTACATAGTGATCCTCAATGTAATGTCGCTTGTTCGGTTGGTATTAGCAGGGTGGATCTCCGACACATACGATCACCGTTAGACAATTGTCGAGGTAGGGTTCCTCTTCTTTATGGCTCCCCTCCTCATAGGGCTCATTTCCTAAATTGTCTTCATTTGGTTGGGTTGATTCATGGCTCACATTGATTGGGCTGCACCCTGATGATTGCCCCTATTTACGTGACAGAAATCTCCTCAACCTTCTCCCATGGTTTCTTCGTCTCCTTACCTAAGGTGTTTGCCGACATTGACAAACACCTTAGGTAAGGAGGCAAAGAAGCCTCGAAAGAAGGTTAAAAAGATTTCAGCCACGTAGATGGGGGTGATCGTGAGGGTGTAGCTAACTCAACGTGAGCTATGAATTGACCTAACCAAATGAAGAAGTTGTTGTAAGCGAGCCCCATGAGGGGGGGGCAATAAAGAAGAGGAACTAATTGCGGCAATTGTCTAGCAGTGGCCATACGTATCGGAGATCCATCCTACCAATATCGACCTAACGAGCGCCACCACATGGAGAATAACCTCCTAGACATCAACATGGTCATTGATTATCTTTTGGTCTTTTTTAACGTATGGTGGCATCTTAATCATTACTCTTGTTTCAAAAGCGAGCCAAGTTGCTGCGACCTTCTCAAAATAGGTTGGACCAGCTAAGGGATTCCGACAAAGCTAAGGCCATGATGAGTGGGATCAAGAATACTGCTTCCACACATCGCATGACAAGCCCCTCACAAATTCGAGTTTCGAGAAGAAATGACCAACAATGATACCAACAATGATACAAACATTGACAAACACCTTAGTAAGGAGGCAAAGAAGCCACAAGAGAAGATCGTGGAGATTACCACGTAGATAGAGGTGATCATAAGGGTGTAGCCAACTCAACATGAGCCATGAATTGACCTAACTAAACAAAAAAATTGTTGCAAGCAAACCCCATAAGAATGAGGCAATAAAGAAGAGGAACCTAAATGTGGCAATTGTCTAGCAGTGGCCATACGTATTAGAGATCCACCCTAGCAATACCGACCCAATGAGCGCCACCACATAAAAGATCCCACCTGGATATCAACATGGTCATTGATTATCTTCTGGTCTTTTTTAACTTGTGGTGGCATCTTAATCATTACTCTTGTTTCAAAACCTAACCAAGTGATTGTAACATTCCCGAAGTAGATTGGACCACCTAAGGAATTCTAACAGGGCTAGGGCCATGATGAGCGGGATCAAAGAATTGCTCCCATGCATAGCATGATAAGCCCTCCATACGTTGATAAACACCTTACGTAAGGAGGTGAAGAAGCCACGGGAGACAGTCGGGGAGATTTTGCCATGTAGATGGAGGCAATCATGAAGGTGTAGCCAACTTGAAGTGAACCATGAATCGACCTAACTAGACGAAGAAGTTGGTGTAAGCGAGCCCTATGAGGAGGTGCAATAAAGAAGAGGAACCCAACTGTGACAATTGTCCAGTGGTGGCCGTAGGTGTTGGATATCCAACCCACCATACTGACCCAACGAGTGCTACCACTTAGAGGATCACTTCTTGGACATTAATATGATCATTGGTTATCTTATGGTATTTTTAAATGTATGGTGGCGTCTCAATCATTACTCTTGTTTCAAAGCTAACCAAGTTGTTGTGACCTTCCCAAAGTAAAGTGGACCATCTAAGGGATTTCAACAAGGTTAGGACCATGATAAGCAGGATCAAGGGAACTACTCCCACGCATAACATGATAAGCCCTCAATAGTTTAGAAGTGACCAATAACGATGCCAACATTGACAAACACCTTAGGTAATGAGGCAAAAAAGCTATGGAAGAAAGTTGAAGAGATTTCTGCCATGTAGATGGGGGTGATCATGAGTGTGTAGTCAATTCAACGTGAGCCATGAATCAGCCTAACTAGGCAAAGAAGGTGTTGGCAGTGAGCCCCATGAGGAGAAAGCGATAAAGAAAAAGCACCTCACCTTGGCAATTGTCTAACAGTGATAGTACATGTCGAGTATCCACCCTACCAACACTGGCTCTATGAGCGACACCACATAAAGGATCACTATATGGACATCAATATGGTCATTGATTATCTTTTGATTTTTTTTAATGCATGGTGCCATCTTAATCATTACTCCTTTTAAAAAACCAAGCCAAGATGTTGCAACCACCTCAAAGCAAGTTGGACCACCTAGAGATTCCAGTAGGGATAGGACCATGATAGGCAGGATCAAGGAAATCCTCCTATGCATGGCTTGACAATCCCCCCTAAAGTTCGAGCTTGGAGAAAAAATAGTTATAGAAGTGACCAACAATGATGTCAACATTGAGGAATACCTTAGGTAAAGAAGTGAAGAAGCCACGGAGAAGGTTGGGGAGATTTCTACCACATTAATGGGGGCGATCATGAAGGTGTAGCAAAGTTAACATTAGCCATGAATCGGCCCAATAAGAGGAAGAAGGTGTTGGAAGTGAGCCCCATGAAAAATGGGCGATAAAGAAAAGGAACCCCACCTTGGCAATTATCTAACGGTGGCCACACGTGTCAAAGATCCATTTGCAAACATCGACCCAACAAGCAACACCATATAGAGAATCATCGTTTAGACATCAAAATGGTAATTGATTATCTTTTGGTCTTTATTAACGCATGGTACCATCTCAATCATTACTCCGATTACAAAACTTAGCCAAACTATTGCAACCTACCCAAAACAGGTTGGACAACCTAGTGGATTCGGGTAGGGCTATGATCATGATGAGTAGGATCATGGAAATTGTTCCCACGCATAACATGACAAGCCCCATTTAAGTTTGAGTTTGGAGAAAAAAATAGTTACAGAAACGACCAATAATAATGCTAACAATTACAAGCACCTTAGGTAAGGTGGTGAAGAAGCCACGGGAGAAGGTGGGGGAGATTTCCACCATGTAGATGGGGGTGATCACGAGGGTGTAACCAACTAAGTGTGAGTCATGAATAGGTGCAAATAGATGAAGAAGCTGTTGTCAGCGAGCCCTATGAGGAGGGGTGATAAAGAGAGGAACCCTTAGCAATAGTCTAGTGACACCATACAAGTTGGAGATCCACCCTGCTAATACCGACTCAATCAGCAACACCACATACATAATTACCATCTTGGCATCAACATGATCATTGATTATCTCTGTGTTTTTTAACTATGGTGCCGTCTCAATCATTACTCCTGCTACAAAACCAGTTAAGCTATTGCAACCTCCTCGAAGCAATTGGACAATCTAAGGGATTCTAGCAAGGCAAGACCATGATAAAAGGGATCGAGCATAGCTGACAAACCCCCCTTAAGTTTGAGCTTGGAGAAGAAATAGTTATAGAAGTAACCGACAATGATACCAACATTGATGATTACCTTAGGTAAGGAGGTGAATAAGGTATAGGATAAGGTAGGAAGGATTTATGTCACATAGATGGGGGCGATCATGAAGGTGTGGCCAGCTCAACGTGAGTCATGAATCAGCCCAACTAGATGAAGAAAGTGTTGGAAGTGGGCTCTATGAGGAGGGGGTGATAAAGAAGAGGAACCCCACTCCAACAATTGTCCAATGGATGGCGTACATATTGGAAATCCATCCTACCAAGACCGACCTAAAAAACAACACCACATAGAGGATCATCACCTGGACATCAACATGATCAACGATTATATTCTCATGTTTTTTAATGTATGGTATCGTCTCAATTGTTGCTTGTGTTACAAGAAAACTAGCCAAGCTATAGCCACCTCCTCGAAGCAAGTTGGATTATCTAAGGGTTTTCGGTATGGCCAGGACCATGATTAGTGGGATCAAGGAAGGTACTCCCACACTTAACATGATAAACCCCCTTAAGTTTGAGGCATTCCTCTTCTTTATTGCCCCCTCCTCATAGGGCTCGCTTCCAACACCTTTTTCGTCTTGTTGGGCTAATTCATGGCTCACATTAAGTTGGTGACATCGTCGTGATCACCTCTATCTATGTAATGAAAATCTCCTCAACCTTCTCCCGTGGCTTCTTTCCCTCCTTACCTAAGGTGTTCGTTTTTTGTTGGTGTTGTAATTGGTCACTCCTATAACTATTTCTTCTCTAAGCTCGAATGGGTTTGTCTATGAGTAGGAACAGTTTGCTTGATCTCACTCATCATGGTCTCAGCTATACCAGAAACCTTTAAGTGGTCAACCTACTTTAGGGAGGTGGCTATGATTTGGCTAGTTTTGTAACACAAGTAACAATTGAGACAGCACCATACTTTAAAAAACACAAGTAAAATCATTAGCCCCATAACATCTTTCTGGTCTCTTCAACCTTCTTTGCCATTAGATAGTTAAAATCATTAGTCTCACAACAGAAGTCAACAATTTATTAATGTAGTTTTTATCAGTTGGATGAGTGACATCAAAACATCATATGAACATGACCATAGAAGGGGGGAAGTATATTGAGCATATTTCCTTATTATGGCAAAGACTGGTGATAGATAACACATTCATATGATGGTATATTTGAAGAAATACAAACTCAAGCAAAGCAATTAAGAATTTCAATCCCTCGAGAGGAACCTCACCAATCATATTGCTGATCACATCCAAATCACCATGATCTTCTATATAAAATTCTCAAGCATCCAAAGTGGAATCAGACTACTAAGTATTAAGTTTCTTACCATGTCACCATCTTGAACGTACCAATGGAGCTTGTCAAAAATCTATGTCCAAGGATGTTTCATTAAAATTTGCACTTCGCCCATATAATCATATAGAAATATAAGACACAAGCTTCTATCAAAACACGTCATTTCTTTGAACCAAATGCCCATCCAATAGAAAAACCCATAATATATATGCACATCATTCATCAAGTACAAACTTGTCACCGGTTCAAATAAGTCAACAACTACTTATGTGCACTTTTTATTTGTCAACGAGAGATAGAGATATCTTGTAGGTACTTGTGTCATCAAAATAACTGACAACTTCAATATTTACTCAAAGAATTTTGTTTTTCAATTTCATTGGTTACAAAAACAATGCATAAAGTTGGTTTCTCAAATTACTGTTCATCTCTCTCCCAAAGGCTGAACCCGTGTCCCTGTTTGTCTGGTTCTTTGAGCGCCCAGCCTGGCTGATTCTGGGCTTTGTTTGCACTCATATGCAGAGGGATTAATCATCTCCATCCAGGCTACATTCTCATCGAAGGATTTGATCCAAGTATGTCCCAATCTCTCCAAAAATTAGATCTGGGATAGGTCTACAAAACCTGGTATGTCCTTGGCTGGAATAGCTTCAGGGCTAGCAAAATGGTTGAGAATCGACCCCATTCGTCTCACCCACTGCATGAGGCAAAGAGTAGCCATCATAGGAGTAGGAGTAGGCCCTCACTCTATCATCTAAAATCTTGTGGCCATCTAGGATGGAGCAGACATGGTGTGAACTTGAATGTGTCTGGTATTTTGGGCTCTAATCCTTCACCGGATTCATTAGCTGGAAACTGCATGGGTTCCGTGGAGGATCAAGGGGATAGACCGCCCTCTCCTCGAAGTGGCGCTCGGTCCTCTCGGCCACGCCCATTTGTGCTTGTACAAAATAGGAAGGAAGCTGCTGCTCCTCGCTCATGGGCGAATGTAGCACGCACTGCAATAAATGGTTATGACCTTGAATACATCTCTCCGGTTATTGTGAAAGAGGAATTGATTGCTGATTTTGATGAAGAAGCACTGGACACCACAAACCCCATGTGGTATGAATGCCTTATAGGCTGTTTGATTGGCAAAAAATTACCTTTCCAACTTGTTGAGATAGCCCTTAAGCATGCATGGGGCTCCAAGTTGGTTGAGGTCAAGGCAGATGATCAGGGATTCTTTTTCTTTAGTATCCCCAATGCTGAATACAGAAGGGGACTTCTTGATAGTGGCCCCATCACAGTTGCTAGAGTTCCTTTGATATTGCAGCAATGAGATCCCCTATTAGAGCTCAAAAAAGACAACCATTCCACAGTCACAGTTTGGATAAGATTGAGGAACATACCTTTGGCTTTGTGGTCGTTCCGTGGAACAAGCGGAATTGCTAGTGTGGTTGGTACCCCGCTCTATGTAGACTAGAACACTGAGCAAGTGAAAATGCTTTCTTTTGCCCGTGTCTATGTTGAGTTACTGGTTGCTCATACCAGGAAAGACAAAGTGAAGGTGCACCTGAAAAGGGAAACTAGGATGATATTGGTTGAATATGAATGGAAACCGATCTCTTGCATGAAATGTGGAACCTTTGGGCATGGATGCCCATCAAACGAGGCCCCTCCAAGCCAACTGGACCTAGTAAATGATTCAACTTCTCGCCTAGGGGTTGCGTTCGAAGACTTACCAGCTGGGCAAACAAGTGGCCCTCAAGATCAAAATAATGCTCAAACCAGGAAAGTTGCTAAAGTTTCAGGCAAACAAGTGGCCCTCATTGAGGAATACCTTAGGTAAGGAAGTAAAGAAGCCACGGAAAAGGTTGGGGAGATTTTTGCCACATTAATGGGGGCGATCATGAAGGTGTAGCAAAGTTAACGTGAGCCATGAATCGGCCCAATAAGATGAAAAAGGTGTTGGAAGTGAGCCCTATGAAAAATGGGCGATAAAGAAAAGGAACCCCACCTCAACAATTATCTAATGGCAGCCGTACGTGTCAAAGATCCATTTGCCAACACCAACCCAATAAGCAACACCATATAGAAAATCATTGTTTGGACATCAAAATGGTAATTGATTATCTTCTGGTTTTCATTAACATATGGTACTGTCTCAATCATTACTCCGATTACAAAACTCAGTCAAGCAATTGTGACCTACCCAAAACAAGTTGGACAACCTAGTGGACTCGGGTAGGGCCAGGATCATGATGAGTAGGATCATGGAAACTGTTCCCATGCATAACATGACAAGCCCCCTTTAAATTTGAGCTTGAAGAAAAAAATAGTTAATGAAATGACCAATAATAATGCTAACAATTATAAGCACCTTAGGTAAGGTGGCAAAGAAGGCAAGGGAGAAGGTGGGGGAGATTTCCCCATGTAGATGGGGCTGATCACGAGGGTGTAACCAACTAAATATGAGTCATGAATAGATGCAAATAGACAAAGAAGCTATAGTAAGTGAGCCCCATGAGGAGGGGGTGATAAAGAGAGGAACCCTACCCCGGTAGTTATTTAGTGGTACTATACAAGTTGGAGATCCACCCTGCTAATACTGACCCAACCAACAACACCACATACAGGATCACCATCTTGACATCAACATGATCATTGATTATCTCTGTGTTTTTTAACTGTGGTGCCGTCTCAATCATTACTCTTACTACAAAACTAGCCAAGCTATTGTGACCCCCTTGAAGCAAGTTGGACAATCTAAAGGATTCTAGCAAGGCAAGACTATGATAAAAGGGATCAAGGAAACTGTTCCTATGCATAGCATGACAACCCCCCTCCCCCCTTTAAGTTTGAGCTTGGAGAAGAAATAGTTATAGAAGTAATCGACAATGATGACAACATTGATGATCACCTCAGGTAAGGAGGTGAATAAGCTATAGGAGAAGGTAGGAAAGATTTCTGCCACGTAGATGGGGGTGATCACGAAGGTGTGGCCAACTCAATGTGAGTCATGAATTGGCCCAACTAAATGAAGAAAGTGTTGGAAGCGAGCTCTATGAGGAGGAGGTGATAAAGAATAGGAACCCCACTCTAACAATTGTCCAACGAAGGCTATACGTGTCGGAAATCCACCCTACCAACACCAACCTAAAAACAACACCACATCTCAATCGTTGCTTGTGTTACAAGAAAACCAACCAAGCTATAGCCATCTCCTCGAAGCTAGTTGGATTACCTAAGGGTTTTCGGCATGGCTAGGACCTTGATAAGTGGGATCAAGGAAGGTACTCCCATGCATAGCATGATAAGCCCCCTTAAGTTTGAGGCATTCCTCTTCTTTATTGCCCCCTCCTCATAGGCCTCGCTTCCAACACTTTCTTTGTCTTGTTGGGCTAATGATGAACTACAACTTAGAAAAACATAATATGCAGAAAATTGATGAACCTAACCTTCAATTGTTGTCCAAAGGGAGAGGTACTTTCCTCTACTCGTTTGCCATTGTGCTTCGTCACCCTTATCTTGTCCTAGATTCAGAAAACAAAGAAGAAATCTAAAGCAACAAGTACGCCACAATTATCTAAACCTAATACGACAATTCTATGAATCATAATAAGTGGCAAGTTGAAGAATTATAATAAATGGTGAAAGATTCAATTTCTGCTTATACTTGATGAAAATTTTCGGGGGTATAACTAGACACTTTTATAGGAAGTCATCAATCTTGATAGTACTTGGATCTGCTAAAACTTGGATTTCAACAGCTAAACATTGTCATTACGTAAAAAATGGGACACTTGTGAGTTAATGTCAATTTCATGTATACAATTCAAGAGTATTTTCTCCATGTTTGGTATGCAATTCAATTCATTCATGTTTCATTATCCTACATACCTGCCACAAATAACTCTTGTTTAGGTCACGTGTAATAAGGTTTTCAACCCACCTGATTTACTATTCATATTCTCTCTACTCTGGCTCCTCAACACTATGTTCGCTGGTTGCTGGTTTCCTTCATACAGGACGTCTCCAGCACTGACCAACGCCTATTTTTGGAGGAGGTGTAGGGCTAGACCTGATCTTCAAAACCTTAGAAGCTCTCTATGTAGGTACGCCCAAATCCCCCACTAATGGATGTGTGATTTTAGGGTTCCAGCTACTTAACTTCCATGGATTTTGCTGGAAACTTTATAAATTCTCTGATTATTATTAAGTGGGGTCTTGCATCCCCCAAAACCCATCATGAATGGGAAACGAAAGAGAGCGGAGTAGGAGCAAACCTCCGGTTGCTCAAACCCAAACCCGTCCTCGACCTGGTTCAAAGAAGGAAGTTGTTCAAGGTAATACAGCTGGGGGGCATGTCAATGCTGACCAAGTAGATCCGTCTATGGCTAAAACTAGAGCTATTGGGGCAGAGCGAGGCCATAGCAAGCCCCCAACTGAGTGAAAACAATCTGTGACTCAAACTCAAGGTGGGAGCAAGACCTCGGTAGCCCGAACCTGGGCAAGCGTGGCCAAATCAGCTACAAAAGAATACACTTTGTCTTATATTCCTCCTACACTATTTAATGAAAAACTAGTAGTTAACTTGACAAATGAAGTGCTAGAAGCTACGGATCCTTTTTGGTTTGATTGTCTGGTTGGCTATTTCATTGGAAAGAAGCTCCCGTTCAAGCTAGTAGAGGCAACATTGAAGCACCTGTGGGGCCATCATTTCATGGATGTGATGCAAATGAACAAGGTTTTTATTTATTCCACATACCAGACCATGAGTTTCGGAGAAAAATTCTAGAAGGGGGACCATTGACAGTGGCAAGAGTGCCACTCATATTTCAGCTATGGCACCCTATGCTTGAACTGAAAAAGGATAACCATGCCTCAGTCCCAATATGGGTTAGGCTCAAAAACATTCCCTACGCCTTTTGGTCAGCCCCGAGACTTAGTGCAGTGGCAAGTGTAGTGCAAAAACCATTATATGTTGATCAAAGGATAGAGCAAATGAGGATGATCTCATTTTCTAAGGTGTCAACTACCAGCGACTGCTGTGATTCAATGGAAGTGCTCTTGAATGGGGAAAAACGAATAGTGGATGTGGAATATGAATGGAGACCTATTTCCTGTAAAATTTGTGGCAACTGTTCATTGAAGGATGTCTCCTCTACTTAGGATGACATGCCAATTCAACTAGTTATTTAACATCTAGTTGAGGTTCCCGTTGTCCCGGTTGGTTGCCCCCCCCCCTAATGGTAGGCCAAACAGCTGCTTCTACCTCAGATGTGGCAACTAAGATAGTTGCCCCTTAGGAAGAATGGCACCAAGTCAGGTCACACCATAGAAACTAGTTCCATCCTCAAAAAGGGGTTGCCCAGGCCCTACTTGATCAGCTTGGATCTTCATTGCCTCCCATCTATGTTCCGGCCAAGAACAATCAAAATAAGGGAAAATCCTGTGAGGATCCTTCCCCAATTCAGATGGCTACAATATGCGTGGAGGGACCTATTGCCCCAATAACGTTCTCCTCGGATGATGACTTGGATGAGGGGACTGGAATAATCAGCAGTTATGATGAGGAACAATATGCGATGGCAAGTCCTGCGGCTTCAACTTATCCTCCGGTGACTGGTGCAATGGCTGCTCAGCCCCCTGAATAGAAGAATGAACTTGCAGAGAGCTAGACCTGACGCTTGGGGTACTCAAAGCAAAATTAAGGCTACTAGCCAGTCAGCGATGTACCAAGTGGAGGTAACCTCCTTCAATCCTATAATTTTTTTGATAGTATATGAATATTGGTATATGGAATATTAGGGGAGTTATGAACCCTGTGAGACAAGCGAAAGTCTGTAAGTTTGTCCTATCCCATAATATAAGCTGCATAGGGCTTTTGGAAACTAAGGTCCCCACTGCTCATTTTGGAACTATATCATTTGGCTTACTTCATGGTTGGTTGTGGTGTTCTAACAATGATTTCTCACTGCCCGGACGTATCTGAGTGGGGTGGGATCTGGATAGGATTCTATATGACATGACTCGATGAATGACCAAGCCATTCATGGAAGACTCCAAGATATTGGTTCAGGGAGCACTTTTGACTTGTCGGTTATATAATGGGAACATACTTTTGTCCTTTGTCGAGCACTATGGTCAGATATTATACAAAGGGGCTGCTCACTTATTAATAGCCTATGGATAGTTGCTGGACACTTTAATGCTATTCGGAATCCTTCGGATCGTATGTGAGGCTCAGATACTTGCCTCTCATCTTTTGATGATTTCAAGGAATGCCTAGCCCAAGCCGAGCTTGAACACCTTCGCTATGTGGGGTACAAATTTACTTGGGTTACATCGTCCGGTATTCACAGGAAACTTCGAAAGATTGATCAAGCCCTTGTTAACAACAAATGGTGCCAAGAGTTCTCATATTTGGAAGCAACTTTCTTAACACTTGGAATCTTTGACCATACTCCTATGGTAGTAAAGATCACGGCCCCGTTTTCTTGGAGAAAACCATTCAAATTTTTTAACTTCTAGATGAAGCATCCCAATTTTAAGGAGATGGTTGATCAAGTTTGGAATGACCATAGTTCGAGTACCCCTATGTACCGACTATATAGCAAGTTAAAAGCTTTGAAAGCTTGGCTTAAACAGCTAAATCAAGACACCTATTCTGATTTATCAGTGATAACGGAGGCCGCTAGACAAGCCCTGTGAATCACTCAAGATGATCTCCAGCAAGAGCCGTGCAATATAAGCTTGGTGGAAGAAGAGAAAAACTAGCTTCGGAGCTTCTATGAGCTTCGATCTCTCGAGGAATCCTTTTTTCGCCAAAAATCCAGAATTCGGTGGTTGAAAGAAGGTGACCACAATACTAAATTTGTTCAGCATTCTATCAACAAAAGACACCTGCGCAATAGGATAATCTCCATTCGTGATAATTCCGAGAATCCGGTGGATAACCAAAGGGATGTGCGGCACTTATTTTTCTTGCACTTCCAACACTTGATGGCCTCAGTGGAAATGAATAATAGGCCATCCCAGCATGAGATCCAAGCAATGATTTGACACTCCCTCATGGAAGACCAGGTTCGCTCTTTATCCCGACCTGTACTTCCTCTAGATATTCGAGATTCCATGTTTTCCATAGCTGGGGACAAAGCCTAGGGGCTAGATGGTTACAATGCGAAATTCTTCAAGAAAAATTGGGATATTGTGGGCCAATTGATGATAAAAAGGGGTAATGCGCTTTTTCAATACCGATAGACTATCGAGGGAAGTGAATAACACAATTATTGCTCTTGTGCCAAGGTCCCTAATGCTTCATCAGTAGGTGAATTTTGTCCTATTGCATGTTGTAACACTATCTATAAATGCATTACGCAAATTCTAGCTAATAGGATTGTCGCAGTACTTCCAGATTTAGTGGGACCAGCCCAAAATGCATTCATAAAAGGCCGAAGAATAAGTGACAATATTCTCCTAGTGAAGGAATTGTTTAGTGGCTTCCACATTGAACCCTATCTACCTAAGTGTGCTATTAAGGTAGATTTTCAAAAAGCATATGGTATGCTGGATTGGCAATTTTTGGAAACAACCTTAGAAGCATTTGGTTTTCCTGAATGGATTGTGGGATTAATCATGACTCGTGTCCGTACGCCCAAATTCTCATTATCCATAAATGGCAAACTACAAGGTTTTTTCTCGAGTAGCCAAGGAATATGACAAGGTGATCCCATGTCTCCATATCTATTTACATTGGCTATGGAGGTATTCTCTGGTATACTAACTTGTCAAACTCAGTGTCCAAAATTCAGGTATTTCTGGAGGTGTAAATCCACTTGCCTATCACACTTGTTCTTTGCAGATGATGTGTTTTTGTTCTGTGAGGCAAATTTAGCATTTGTTGCTTGTCTACAAGAGGGGCTCCAGAATTTTTCAGCTTGGAGCGGCCTTATACCAAATTTAAACAAAAGTGAAATCTTTCTTGAGGGAGGATTCGTGAGTATTCGTGACCAAATTCGGCAAGCCATGGGATTTCAGTCGGGCTCCTTACCGGTGCGGTACCTAGGCGTCCCTATTATTACAACAAGACTAAGGAAAACTGACTGCCATGCCCTAGTGAGCTTACTTACTTCTCGAGTACAATCATGGACTCACCATTTCTTATCTTTTGCGAGCCATCTTCAATTGATTAAGTCAATCCTTCATGAAATCCAAATATATTGGGCTTGCATATTCATATTACCTAGCTCGGTATTGGAAAAAATAGAACAAATATGCTGCCAATTCCTATAAAAAGTGCCCGACCTTGGCAAGGGTGGAGCAAAAGTTTCATGGGAGGCGGTATGTCTTCCGAAGGAGTATTAGGATTGCGCAAACTCCGTAATGGTAACAAGCTGCCATGATGAAACACATATGGCTTCTATTTACAGATAAAAAATCATTGTGATGCAAGTGGATCCACGCGACATATCTTAAAACAAAGAATTTCTGGGATTCCACGAAATCGACAGTGTGCTCATGGGCGTGGAGGGAGATCCTTGGCCTTAGAGGTGAAAGCAAAAGTTTTTTCAGCTGGCAGATTGGGAATGGTCTAACAACATCCCTATGGTTCGATCCTTGGCTTCAACACGGGTCACTAAGTGCTGTTTTTTCTAACAACTACATTTATCATTCGAGTCTCCCTAGACATGCAAAGGTGGCGGATCTTTACACTCTAGCAGGCCAAGAAGTATTACACAACCTTCTTGGACAGCAATTCCCAATCTCGGACCTAAATCAAACTCCAAACATATTTGTTTGGCTTGAACACACATTGGGTATGTTTTCCACTACCTCTGCTTGGGCTGCAATTAGACGTAAATCTCATATAGTCCCGTGGTCTACTCTTGTTTGCGACAGAGCCATTATTCCTCGGCATCAATGTTTGTTATGGCTTATTACCAAAAATTGTCTCTCAACTCAAATGTTTTTGCTGATGTATGGGAGAATCTCGGAAGCGACTTGTGCTTTTTGCAATTCTGTATCGAACTCTATTAATCATCTATTTTTTGAATGCCATGTCTTGAGAACCATTGTCATGTTCTGGGTAGGCAAATGTAACCTATCCTGGCAAGATAGATCGTGGGAGGACACTATTAGATGGGCCACTTCATCTTTATTAGGCAATGAATTCTATCAGGAGATTACCCAGTTTCCTTTGGTGCTCTAAGCCATGTTATTTGGAAGTCTCAAAATAATATAATCTTTCGAGCTCAACCTCTACACATTCCGTCCATGAAGCTCCATATTATTAAAGCGGTCAAGGACAAGGCAATAGCATTCAACGGTGTGGTGGACTCCCCTACAAACAAAAGGATTCAACGTGGTTGGGGGATTAATCCGGCTATATTTGGCAATGACAACAATTGATTTTTGTATGTTTTGAGTTGTCGCTTTGTAATAGTTTCTAGTTTCTTGAACTTGGCACCCTTTTACTCACATGACATGTTGTCTTGGTGAGTGTAAGATTGGTTCCAAGTCTTTTTGCTGTATAGCCTTGTTGGTTGAAAATCTATACAAATTTACCTTTACCAAAACAAAAATGACTCTTGTTTAGGCTCTTTTGCCTTAGCGATCACTCCAACCCCCTCATTGGATCTAGTCATTGTACTTCTAACATAATCGGAACTAGCTTATTATTGACAAAAACTGATTAGGTTGCACCAATCCCTTCACAAATTCTCGGCGGGAGACGTGTTTCTCTATATTGTTTACTAAAATAATTAATATATTAATGAAGCAAATCATAAACTAAGCAAAGTTTACTTAAGAGGGTGAGTTGTTGTATTCTAATTTAGTGTAACAATTTATCCTTCCAAGATGATGACGAGCGACCATAGGACATTTCGAAATTTTTAATCTTTAGCAAGATACTTCAATAATCTTTACAGTATAAATTCAACAACGATTTTTTTCCTTTTTTTCCTAAATTATTTCCTATCACTCGGGAAGAAAAGTCAAAGGAGGAAAAATATGTAAAAAAGAACAGAACAAAGGGGATACATTGTTTCGGTTGAATTTCATTTGAAGCCGACTGTCTTCGAAGTGAATTTTACCTTTTTCCGAATCTTTCAAGAATCACAATTAGACTTTTATTGAAGCTTGAGAGACCTGAAGCATTCCAAAACATATAAAGATTGACACGTCAATTCATTAATAATCTCAAAAAAACAGATTTGATATTTTGAGTTTTTCAAACGTAAGTAAAATGTATAATGATACTTCAAATAATATAGATAAGAATAATAATACTAACAACAAAAACTATATTGGAAAAAAAATTGCCTATGAAGTCCTAATAAGACGGAAAATCTGGTTTTGAAAATTAGAAATTTGCAAGAAATTCAAAAAAATTTAAGATAGTAGAACTGGACTTTAAAAGCACACACCAGGAATTGAGTTTCTAAGGGAAAATAGATATAACCCAATTGTATATAATAATAAAATTCCATCACTAATACTCTTTTTCTACGTATTAAAGAATTTTGAAAAGAGCTGCTGATTCGAGATCAAGTACAATCGAATGATATAGTCAGTGCAAAGATCACTAGACAATTTCATGCATGCCGATTGGCCATGTGAAGAAGCTTGAAATGGAACTTGGGAAAATGACACAATTAATCCTTGAACTTTAGCTCAATATGTAATTTGATCCCTAAACTTTTAATTTGATCTTCAAACTATAGCCCAATGTACAATGTGATTCCTAAACTTTTAAGACTAGGGGCTAAATTGAACATTTTCATACAATTCAATGACTATATTAAATATATACCAAAATTTTGAGGACTACATTGAACAAATTATAAGTTCAGGAATCACATTACACATTGAATAGTTCAAATACCATATTAAACAAATTGAAAGTTTAGCAACTGAGTTGCATATTAGGCCAAAGTTCAAAAAATGTTTATATCATTATCCCATGGAACTTTCTAGTATTAGAATCACAAGAGACTTAGAAAAATTTGAACTTAACTGTCTACAATATGGCGATCAAAGGATGAAATAAGTTTAGTGAAAAGTCTCTTTGTGCGCAATAATGGCCGGCTAAGCAATTCTTCCCCGTAAGGTTCAAGCACTGCGAATCCATTTGTCCTCTCATACAAATTTCGCAAATTCTTATAGACAACAAATCCGATTTTTAATTTTAAGAAGACTTTGACTGTAATTATTTGAGAGAGAAAAATAATGAGAAAAGAATTCAAAAGATAAATCAACAAACAAAATATACAAATTGTAAATGCATCAATTGTGTTGCAGTCTATGAAATAAATTAATCAAATTATACAGAAGAAAAGACTATTAGCTTTAGTAGTTTTAGTAATTAAATCGCATAAGTATTTGAATGAATAAATCGTTTAATAAGTAAAAAGTATGCATAAAAATTAATAATTTACACGTGTTCCACAATGATTTCACTAAATGAGAACATCTTTATACAAAGTGCAAAAAAGAAGACCTCATATTTTAAGTAGGAATGAAAATTGGGGAGAGAAACGTTGTAATTTGAAGACATAGTAAAATAAGGAATAAAGGGAAGTTCGAGGAGAAAATAAAACTTATTAAATGCAAACAGGAAATTGCCCTCATAGAAAATTGAACAAACTGAAAAAAGAAATAACACAATCGAAAAACAATGAAAGATATAAAAAATAAAAAATTTCATTAATCTTAGTGAACATTCCATGTCATGAAACGGGTTTACATTTATAAAAAATAAATCTAAATCAGGAAACTTTTTATTTCCTTTATTTACCACAGATTCTGATTAGGAAAGTTCCACTCCAAGAACTTATTTTCTAAGCAGGAAATTATATTCTGGCCCAAAAAATAAATTAGGAAATTATTTTCCTCTTGTTTTTTAAATTTACCACAGACTCAGATTAGGAAAGTTCTCACTCCAGGGGAGCTCTTCAAAACACGGCTGGCCGTCCCATTCCAACGGTAAACTGTAAACTCCTCTCTCTCTAACCTGCGAGCCTCTGTCGTCTTCGTCTCGCTATTCTCTCCGACGTTGTCTTCTCTCTTTCTCTCTCTGAATTTCTCCCATCTGTTGCTCCTCTGTTCTTCTCGCCAAGTGTTGCTCTGTTTCTTCAGCTGAAACCCCATGAAGTTCATCGATTTCTTGGGCCCCAAATTGCCTCCCATTGGCGACGTCCTCAGAGGTGAGGCCCACTCGCCGCCGTTGTCTTGCGTTTCTTGTCTGCACGACCAGGAGAAGAAACCCATTGGCGACTACCTCAGAGGAGATGTCCACTTGCCGCCATTGTCGTTTGTTTCTCATCCGCACGAACAGGAGAAGAAACCCATTGGCGACCCCCCGAGAGGCGAGGTCCACTCGCCACCCTC
>MU090122.1:0-18123 GCA_014858505.1 Corymbia citriodora subsp. variegata
AAATCTATCTTACAATACTAGCTAGCTTCTTGAGCTATTTTAATAATACATATGGAATTTGGATAAAACCTAAAATCAATCCTAAAACTTGTGACAAAAATAGGTTCTAGGTTTGAAAAAATAAGAAATCTATTTTAGTGAGTAGATTTCAGGTTTTAAATGGAACCTTTTACGGAACGTAGAATTTAAAATTTTAAACTGCTCATCCCTTCCTAGCCCTTTCATAATATTATTTTTGTGCTAAACTAGTAATTATTATTATAAACTTACAGTATAAACAATATTTGATATAGGTCATTAAAATCATGAATCACGATTGACTATTAAACTAATAATTATTATATGCTGTATTATCCTTATGTGAGGGGCATTTTAGGTATTTTGATGCTATTTGCTGCTTATTACATGTATTATTCATGAAACCAAAAGGTGTAATTAGTCTAATATTACTCAAATTAGAACAACAAAATGTTTATTGTAGTTCTATTGCATTACATCGCAAGAACTATTAAATCATATTCTTATTTAAATCAAACAGGCTACAAACGTAGGAAGTCCCCTTCTTATTCCAGGGTGCATATTTTTTGAATTTTTCCAGAACCCATCATCAACAGGCGGGCGGCCCTGGCGTCCACCCATAAACTGGGTAAGCTCGGCTGAATTTTTAGGCCCGTTGGGCCAGCCTGGATAAAAATCGCAAGCTCGATCAGTAGGTGGGCCG
The DNA here is from genome assembly GCA_014858505.1 of Corymbia citriodora subsp. variegata. Lineage (NCBI taxonomy): Eukaryota > Viridiplantae > Streptophyta > Magnoliopsida > Myrtales > Myrtaceae > Corymbia > Corymbia citriodora. The sequence continues at coordinate 722 of MU090122.1, forward strand.
GGCCTAGGCAAACCTTAAGGCCTAGCCCAGCCCATCCGTATATTTGTTAGAAGAGATTAAAAATTTCTTTTATTAATTATTCTACTTTGGTACGTAACCTTTATGAACACTAATAGGATAAAATACCCCCAAATTTCTAATAGGAAAATTGTTCAAAAAATAATAAATCTATTACACTTTTATCAATTTAGTCTTAAACTTTTCAATTTTGTTAATGTAGTTCTAAAATTTTTTGACTTTTTACCAATTAAGTTAATCCGGCCAATTTGACGGGAATTTGCTAATGTGGATGGCCAATGTTTGACATGGCACTTTTTAATAATATTTTTCTTCTTCTTCTTTTTTAACTTTTCCTTACTTCTTTTTGGGGTTTGGAATCTGGCTGGTGAGGGTGGCCGACTAACCCTCATTGACCAACCCATATCGCCCCTGGGCGAGGGTTGCGACGCCCTCGCTGGCCAAAGCAGGGGCACATGAGCCCTCACCCATAATTGGCAAGGGTCCCGATGCTCTTGCCAAATCTACCTAGGCGAGGACTCATGTGCTCTTGCTTTGGTTAACGAGGGCATCGCAGCCCTCACTTAGAGCTAGCAAGGGGCATGACATCCTCACTCAAGGCCAGCAAGGGTCGGCTAGCCACCCTCACATACCAAACTCCAAACCCCCAAAAAAAAGCAAAGAAAAGTATAAAAAAAATCATAAAAAATCAAAAAATTATTAAAATATCATTAAAAAAGTGATATATCAGCATCGGCTATCCATGTTAGTTAATTCCTGTCAAAATTAGTCAGATGGACTCAATTGGCAAAAATTGAAAAAATTTAGAATTGAATTAGCAAAATTAAAAGGTTTAAAATTGAATTGACAAAGTACAAAAGGTTTAAGACTTTTTAGATAATTTTCCGGATTGCTAATTCATGGAGAAAAGTAGTACGGAAATCATAGATAAAGTGATAAAATGAAAAAAATCACGGAGCCCAAAAATCTGTTTTCGACTTCAACTATTTTCAGATGCAAAAGTTTTTTAAAAAAAGGGTGGCCCAATGGACAGGCCAGGGCCGCCCGTGTTTTCCCCTTGGCTAGGCCTATGCTGGCTTGGGCGGGACCTCAGAAGCTATGAAATCAGTAGTGACACATGCATGAATTGAGTTTACGCGCATTGCCGCGCTCTTTACTGTGAAGGTGCCTGGAAATGGAACAATGTGCAAGTGATGGAAGGGACAATCGCGATTTGGAACTTGTCTTGTTCAGAACTATCTTAATGCCTGTCAATCAGATCATTTTGTTAAAAGCTATGAAAATCTTGGTGCCGCTTGCTTCAGCCCAAGTCAACATGTTATCGCCTTATTAAGACATTTCATATTTAGTCGCATCCACCTCTCTCGCATGCTCTGTGGGCGGACATTCTCTATTTAGACATGGCAAGAGTTGGGTCAGTTTGAAAAATATCTGAAGGCTTGGTCACGCACATGTTGTTTTATGCCTAATCCGGCAGGTCCAATTAGGCCCTACGTTGGTTAATTTATGGACAGATAGTAAGTGCCAATATCATTATTGTTGGTAAATTAAGTGTTGGGACTGACTAAACAAAGGCTTAAGCCAATAGAAAGGCCTCGGCAATGAATCTCCCGTTATAGTCATTGGACATCGACAGAGAAGTTGATTGAAGAAGCCAAGTTTCGTGCACTCGTTCACATTGCCGAAGCTTGCCCATGGCAAACTAAACGAGCTCTGTATTCTAATTTGGGCATTTTGTAACCGCTAGTTACATCTTCACATATAAAATTCATCGTGGTCTTTTAACCATGTAATCTCTATCCATCTAATAGTTTTAAGATTTTGGATAGGATTTGGTAATTGTAACTATGCAAATGTTAACTTTTCTCGGGAAGTAATGTTTTGCCCATGACATTGGATTATAGTATTCACTTCTTAGAACTGGATGGTCTGATTAACTTCTACTTTCGACCTTCCATTTATCATGTTGATATAAGAGATCTATAATGGAATCATAGCATTTTATCACAAATTAGAAGCGAATGCAAAACCAAGTGATAAGGTCTCAATTGTTCATGATTCATTGTACAATCGTCTCATTGTATAAGCAAAACTTATATATCTTTCACCCATATCATGTCTTGCAATGTAGAATACCAAGCTAAAGATGCGCCATTAACATGAACGGAAGACAACAGCCAGTCCTTTTTGTTGGGTGCGCTATGCGCTAATACATTGGACGGGACCACTAGTGGGAGTCTCATGATTCCATGACAACGCGAACTTAAAACAATAAGGACGTAGTTTGTCTCCTGTGGAATGGACGACGTTAATTTCACACCCATGTCTAACTTTGGAAAGATGAAAAAGATAAAGGAGTCTGATCTCGCATGGATCTGGAAAAAAGAAAAAATTGGTCTGTAGATCTAAATAAATTCAACCAAAAAAAAGATTTGAATCTTTACCGTCTTTCTCTTCTTCTTTTTTTTATCGATCTTACTCTACTTCTATGCTAATTGTTCAGACTTTTGTTTTGTCTCTTTACAGGTTGTGGGAATTGAAATTCATTCCTAAAACTAAATCATCTCCATTCCAATTTCCCAAGAATATGAGAATCTAAACTCCCATTTTCCCCTTCTCATGTGAAAAGGATAGCCACTGGGATAAACCGACTATTTGACTCCTATACATGAAGACAATCACTTCCTCATTTCCTCTTTGACATTTCTCTTCCACTCGCTGCCTCAATATCCTCATTTTTCCTCATCTCCTTTAGACTCCGTCTGGAATTGGGTCCTAGTTTGAGGGAGGGAGGGAGAGAAAGATTTGGCGACTAAATTTTAGTGGATGTGGGTGATTCTCATGAAGTTAAAGCCCCGCGATGGCATGTAGAGATTACGGGACAATTATTAAAAAAGTTCTAATATTATTGTATTTTTTTTCTATTTTGTCATAAATATTTTAATTACGCCAATTAAATCCTAAATATTTTCACATTTTTTTAATTGAGTTAATCTCGCCAATTTTGGCTAGAAGTCATTAACATGGACGCGAGTCGTCCTATATGACATGATTAGCTGATGTAGACATTTTTAATAATATTTTGATAGTTTTTTGAAAATTTTAGAGTTTTTTTTTCCTTTTGTTTTTATTTTTTGGTTTTTGGAGTGAGGGTTGGCGAGGGCCACAACACGCTCGCTGGCCATGGTAGGCAAGGACAACAAGCGTTACAATTAAAGTGCTTTGTGGATGCTAATTGGGGACATGACATTAATAGCATGAGGTCAACCATCGGATATATTATTTCCTTATTCGGCAGAGCTGTGAGTTTGATGAACGAGAGGCTAAGCATGGTTGCTTTATTTACTACTAAGACAAAGTACATGGCCCTTACTCAAGCTGATAAGAAAGTGATATGGCTACACAAATTGTGTAAAGAGCTTGATTCTACACAAGGATGAGTGAAGAATAGGTGTGATAGCCAGATTGCTATATTTTTTTTTGCTAGATTATGGATTTCATGAAAAAACAAAGCATATCAACATAAAATATCACTTCATCCGAGAGAAAGTGGAATAAAAGGTTGTAGTGCTGGATAAAAATGAGACATGGGGAAATACTACAGATTTTTTTTACCAAGGTAGTCAATGCATAAAATTTTGAATGGTGTACAACTATGTTGGGCTTAAAGAAGCATGTAAAGTATTCACCAAGTGAGAGAACGTTGGGATATGGTTCATACTCTTCATCGATAGGAAGGCACGAGATACCTTCGTTGTAGCCCTAGTTTAAAGTGTGAACTATAAATCTTATGTCTTGATTTCTTTTCTCTATTTCGTTATGCTTGTGCACTTAATCCTAACAAATGGTTCACCTTTGGAAAAGCCTTTGACACTTTAACCTTTTCCCCATCATGCCTTCCTTAGGAAAATTATAGGCTAAAAATCTATGAGAATGAGTTGGACATCGATGGGAACGAGCTTAACAAATGCAACATATTGCAGAGTTGGCACGAAAAGGATGGCACGCACTATCTACAGTAGATTTGCGTCCATCTAAAACCCCAAGGACGAGGAGGTACTAAAATTACGTGTGACCGGCAGCAACGACTTGAACAATTGAAGTCTTTGTTTAATGGTTTTTAGTGAAGGGAACGATGCTTGTAAAATCATCCCTTAATGTTTATATAAAGGACATACCCTGCTGTAAACTTGTAAAGCATATCCTATATTTATCTCGTGTTGATACTTGTAGAATTGTCCGATTCTTGTTAAATTCCTCCAGATTCTGCTGGGATGCCTTATTGATCCATTAGAAGATCCATGGATGTAAACAAGATAGATAATTCAAGATGCTTTGATCTAGCAATTACGCCGACTCCCACAATATATCTATGCTTTTTCCTTCTTCTTCTTTTCCCTGGGAGACAACATATACCTCTGATGTCTATACAATAACATCAGAGATAGTCTTAAGTTTAGCTTAAGAATTTTCCCTGGATTGATCGTCCCAGTGCTCTTTTTCTGCCTCCAACCCAGTTGTTTCAGCTTTTGCACGGATATCCCGAATTTCCACTTGAATGTCTCCATCACAGAGGAAAAAGAAACAATAAAAAAATATTTATTGTTTGGACCTTCAAAGGGAAGTGCGTCTACATGTTCATCGGGCGTGCATTCTATAGATCTGTCCATTGTTTTGAAATATGATATAATCATAATCTTTCAATATCTTTATTGATTTATAGCTTTTTATATGTGTGCTGTTAACTAAACTGAAGTAGCATCTTTCGACAAATTTGTCTAACATTCCTATGTACATTGCAGCAAGTAAAGTATCGCCCATAGCATTACTAATATGACCATCTAGATTATTTTGAGTGGGACATGCTGTATTTTGAACACGAGATTTACCACATCAAAGCCTTTCGTTTAACCACTAAGCTTATCACTTATAACCAGGAGATGGAAAGATTAAGAAATATATTTGAAATATATCACGTGCCCCCTTTCTTGATAACTCAAGTTTTGAGGAATAATGATTACCGCTGATAATGTTGGCAACTAAACTTAATGTGAGGGTCAAATGACCAAATCAATCCTCCAATTCATTGCTTGAAGCTTCTCGGTGGGATGAAGCCATGAGACAGTTAACGGTCACCCCAAAAATAGATACAAAACTTCGCGCTTTTAGATTGAAAGAGTGAGCAAAGACAACATGAAGAGCGGAGCTTTGTTTTTTTCGATTCCTTCCACTGTGGTTTGTGACTTGCTGATCCCATCGGTGTTTACGGAACCACTGGAGTCCACGCTCGATACTAGCCGATGGATTACGGAAGACAATAGGCGTGGCTTGATTGCGAAAAATCCAGAAATAATTATTTAAGGGCATGATTGTCTATTGCAACAATTGACTCAAATGCAACGTGCCCAACGTGAAGAAGAGGACAACAACAGCCTATTATCATCTGAATCATAGCAAGGGACTCGATGTCGACTAGCCCGAACTAATGGGACATTCTCTTGGGTGTAATTTGCTTTTGATAATTATTAGGGCCTTTGTATGTCATTTCTTTTCTTAATTTGAAAATGTACAAATTCATTCGTGTTTAATTCAAATAGTGTTTTTCATTAATTTCTTTCAATTAATTTTTTGAATTATTTTTATATTTAAAAAAAATGATATAGTTGTTGACCAACGGCTTCAACATTTTTTTTTCAAAAAAAAGCCCAATCAGCCTATAACTAGAACATTACGATGAGACATTCATAAATCATAATTTACAACGGTGACTCCTATTATGTATAGGATGTTACATCTAGCAATCATGATAGCGACTGTTATTGTCTCCGAGGAAAGTAGCTTAATCAACTAATTCATGTTAAAAGTGTTTTTTACCAAACACACATTCAACTTAAAATTTATTTACAAAAATTTTTTACTAAACACACTTTGCATTTTCCTGAGTAGCTTTGAGCTTTCAACATTTACATTACACTTAAAGCTCATTTGCAAAGCTGAACTAAATGCACCCTTAATCATTGATATACCTCGGCTCATTCAAATGTTTTATTGAGATTGTGATATTATAGTATATGAAAAAATTGATTTGTAGGTGAATTTTGTTCACCAGAAAAGTTACCTTTTTGATGAAAGATATAATTACATTATTGTAAAAACAAATTGGTAATCTTTTTACATCATAGGGCATTCAGGACTCTTTGAGTAACAAAAAAATATATTTTTTTTAATGTTAGCCCCACAAAATATAAAACAGTATTACCTAAAGGGTACATAGAAAACTAGCTAAATTATGTCAATTTTTACTTAATCATCGACAAACCTTGGCAGATTCAGGTTTTATCATCGAGACCGCAATATCAATTATTGTATTGAAAATATTTGATTTGAACATGAATTTTGGTCACTTTATCCGGTCTATTACCTTTACGGTGAAAGATTCACACATACATATATATTCTTCTCAAAGAAAGACAATTTAGTAAACATTTTTATCAACAGGGCGTTGGGGCTCTTCGAGCATATAACGAAGATAAAACAATAATTGAATATAATTTTAATTTTAGTCTTTTACAAACATTTAAAACGCTATTACCTAAAGCGTACATAGGTGGTCGCATAATCAAGTGTACTTTAGGTACATGGACATTGAGAAGTGCCATTTAGCATGCAAGTACGAAATATTATGTACTAAATCACATAGTGTGGAACTGTTAGTGAAATATATTAAATCATCCACGTCTTAGTGCACGACCTTTTATGTTGCTAATTGAGAAAAAACATCGGAAATGCCACGTTTCCATTTGCGAAAGAACCCAGCATAGATAACTGAATATTAGCTATTTTCAGCCACCAACGCTAGATGCTTATGACACTTAACCCATCCACATGAATTGCTGTAACTTTTATTGATCAATGATGATAGACTAACGCATTCAATTAGTGCCTTTAATCATTTTTCTTTCGTTAAGACATCGTTTGGGAGGTGAAAAAAGTTGGAATGTGGGTACGGAAAATTGGAGAAGAATATAAAAAATTTTGACAAGTAAAAAGGGGAAGGTTTTATTTCCCTTCCAAAGTTTCCACACAATTGTAAATTGTCCGCACAAGCAAATTTCGAAATAAGAAGCTTCGAAAATGTTACTAAAGCATCAGGCAGTCAACATTCGTGTGCTAACACGACATTATTCGCTCTGGTTGCAGATGACCTCCACTTGCACAACTTCATGTAACGCGCCATGCTACTTTAAGTTTATGCAAAACGCATCCACCAGCACAACGGCCCCTGTTTAGATGATGCGAGCTCAGTTACATATTTAATTTTACCCCAAAAGTTTCATTTAGGTGGCAAGAAAGCTTCTATTATATCTCTAGATTCCTTGCAATCAAATGTGTTTACTGAATACCAAAATAAACGAAAGTGTTAACATGTATAGTGAGTGGAGTGAGCAGTGGAGGCAACTAAGTGCTCTTTATGTCTTTCTTTATGAATTTTCCTCTTTTATGAGTATTAAAATGCCAAGAAAATTGACTTTGAACCCTTGCAATATCCTATATTAAATACTTTCCCTTCTTAAAGACGTAGATCTATGTGTTATTTTCTTTCAATTAGAAACAGATAAAAGGAAAGAACGTTCTATTCTAGAGGAGGAATAATAAATAACCCGTTGATACTTAAAGCTAGCATTTGCCATGTGGCCACCAAACGGTGGGAAAAGAAAACTTTTCCTATTGACTATTTTCTGAATTTCTCATGATCACGGCTACGAGCGCGATAGCAAAGCAATTATTCGATGCAAAATTGAAACTTATGATGATCAATCCAAAGTCAAAAGAACGAGACTTGTAAAATTCAAACTGTTATGTATATCCCATATTGTCGGACATGTATTGTTTTGCGATTAGACATAATAATGCTTCAACATTTTAGCATATATGACAATGTTTCACTCACATGGCTCATGGGATAAAATCAATAAATCTCGTTGTTTGGCCTGCACGAAATGCACTAAATTTATTTCTTAATTTTTTTAAAAAGACTCGTGAGAGAAACGTTGTTGGTTCGCATGTCATTGTCACGTGTTACCCTAGATTTACAAATTCACATTCCAGTCAGGAAACAAAAAAACCGAGATATGATAGATAAAGCGTTGAAAGTTGAAACTAGTATCTGGCACCGGCCACCTAACCTCGAGAACTTTCTGTATATTTTATTTTCTGAATGTTTCGTTGCTCCAACTGCGATAGCAACAGTTATTCCGTGCAGAATCTAACTTCAGCCAGCAACAGCATGGAAACTACAGAGATTAAAAATGGGGGTAGAAAAAGAAAAGAGAAATTCGAAACTTCTAAACAGGGTCAAACTGAAGACTACTAATAAAATTTCAATTTCAGCTAGATCAATTATGTGACCTCGTCTCGTATCACATCTCATTGATACGAGTTTGGAACTCCCCAAGGATCAAATTATCCAGCAATAAGAGTATAAGTTGGTTTCCATATTGTATGTGTCAATCTGAAGCATAAAGAAATTAATGTAGTGGTAAGAAGTCAGATATACAAATTTTGGTTGGGGCAGGTATAAGTTTTCCACTGGCCATGAGTTCTAGTAAGCTTATCACACGAAGATTCTTCGTTAAATCCGGTGTTATAATTCAGGTAAACGATCTCATTTCAAAGGTGATCATATGATTGGTCTATATGTCAGTTCTCATCTTACAATTGATTTGTCTTTTGAGGATGAATATATTATATTTAAGGAAAAGGATGAAAAATTGTCGTCTTCACTAAGCACATCGATCTAATCTTGGTAGGAGAGGTTTTTCTAAGGAAGGGGATGCGAAAATCTACAATAAGTTAAATGAAAAAGGAAACGAAAAAAGAAAAGTTGGGTTCTCTAGCTTTCTCTAAACCCACGTAATAAGGAAAAAGTCAAAACCCTTAATCGAACGGTTAGCATTTGTCCAAGCCTCCTCCTCTACTCAAGAGCACTTAATCACATGAGAGCATTTTCCTCTAACCTTTCGTCTTCAATAGAGAGAAAGAGCAACTCAGCCTCCCCAACAAAAAGTTGGAGTCATCCTACTACGGAAAGTACTGAGATATGCATGAATGGACGTGCATGAGAGCTCCATCCACATTAATATATATTTCTCCCCACCCACTCCGCAGTCCCCCTCGTAGGCAACACCACAGAATCTTGACCAATGCACGATAACTCCATCATTATCGCTACAGACGAAGAAATCATCTGAAAACGGCAGAATTTGGATCATGCACCATAGCTCCATTATTTTAGTTTTTTCATTACCCCTTTCTTCTCTAAAGTTGTGCTTCATTTTCTTTTTCTTGTGTTCTTTTGGGAATCTTTTATTTCCTTTAAATTAAACCTTAAAAAAGAGATAGGTAAGACACATTGACCATAAAAGAGGAAAAGAAAAGATAAAATAATTGCAATATAATACTGAAATGTGCGAGTAACATAGAACAATATTGAAACTGCTGAATTTCGAAATTCTTAGCTTCTGATTAGTTTTTTTTTCGGCCTATTGTAATAATCACACGCCTTAGTGCATGTCTCTTGTGACCGGCCTAAAGCATATACTTGGAGATAAATAAAGTTTCATCCCGCCTTCAACTGAGAATTGAGTTTAATGCCTCTTTTTTTTTGGTAAGGGAGTTTAATGCCTCTTGTTATCTTCTTCTCGCCAAAAGTTTAAACAAAAATAGTTATTTAATAAATTGTGGTGCAGTCATCATTGAAAAGTTGTCATGTAATCAAATAACATGATGGTACTGAGTCATGACTATACTTCAAGTCTCAAATGATAACGAGTGGATGATGGATGACATCTAAAATGGTGGAGCAAAGATCACCCAATTCAATCTGGAGATACTAATATGAGAAGATTAGGTTCCAAACAGAGAGTTTGTAAACATAGAAACGATTAGGAAGGGGATCAAATGTAAATAATAGGATGTAGCTGCGGGCATAATTCTGGTCTTGAGCTTAGAATAAAGACGATCAAAGTGAGGAGACATGAATATGTGGAGGTGTTTGTATTGGCGTGTCGTTGGGACAGACAAGATTTGAATTTTTTTTTTCCTTAAACTCTTTTATCTCTCGGATGGAGATTAAAAATGCACAATCGGGCCGATTGATCCAAAAGTAGGCCGACGTTCTTCCAACTCTCCTCACTATTTTTTGCACTGTATACCTTACAGTATGCAAAGAAGTTAAATCCTCCTAAAATATTTGAGATTGGATAAGTGGAAGAACGATTAAGATTGGATATTTCGAGAAGCGTACGTAGATGTATTATTATCGGTCAGACCAAAGAGGTGATCCTAGAGCCCTTGAATACGCACTTAATTAGCACAAGACTTTATAAGAACGTTCAGCTTTTCTTGAGAAGTATGGTGTTAAATTATAGTATTCATCCCTCGAAATTGGATGGTTTGATTATCTTTCACTTTCGACCTTCCATTTGTCATGTTGATATAAAAATATCTATGATGGGATCATGGCGTTTTATCATTAATAAGAAGCAAATGCAAAACCAAGTGAAAGGATCCCAATTGTTCATAGTTCAAAGTAAAATCTTCTCATTTTACAAGTGAAACTTAAATATTTTTTACGCAATAAGGATTCATCATTTTTCCGTACAGAGGACGACAGCCGATTCTTTTATTAAATTCGCAATGCACTAATACATTGGTGAGTACCACTACGAGATGGACTCACGCGACCCACCGCGTCAAAACGATGGGGAGGTGGTCCGGGGTCTGAAGATAAAATTTCATAATAGAATATAGAATATAGGGATTAACGTCCAGAAGTACGTACTACTTATTGAACCTTTCTTTCTTTCGCCACAGAAAAAAGTCTGTTTTAAAGTTATCGTTTAACCGGCCGCAACGACTTTGACGATTTGAAGTGCTCAGTAAACGCCTTTTGTTTTTTTTTTTCTTTGAGCTAGCTTCCAAGCTTTGGCAGCTGTGTCGCTTTTCTATGATTCGGAACAAAAGAAGAAATCCCACTGCAGCTATTTCTTTCAAGGATGGGAGTGGGTGCCTGTTCTCAACTTTAAATCCCCCGCTGAAAAATCGAGATCTCATCTAAACCTAATGTGCTCAATCGTGGATGTATGAAAATTTTTCAATACTTCTCTACAAGCTCAATTAATCCAACGAGAGGATGAAAACTCGCAACAACAGCAAGCCAGTGGGGATGCGATGCAGAATGTTTGAAATTAACAAGGAGTTCGTTTACATGAAGAGCAGGTTAGGCCGGGGGTTCGATGCAGTATGTTCAAAACTAACAAGGCTTGAGATTTGTAAAGAAAGGACGCGTGCGTGCGCCATTTGATGTCCATTTTTTTAATCCCCCAAACATAAATAATGTTTGCAGATGTGGTTCTCCCAAGCATAAATAATATGTCGTATGCCCATGCAGGCCCCACCTCCGCCCCAGCTTCCCTCTCCGCCGCCTACCCCGTACATCACACCCTCTCTCTCTCTCTCTCTCTCTCTCTCTCTCTCATCCCAGCTTCCCTCTGCCGCCAACCCCGTTCATCACTACAATACCCCCATTACAAACCTCTCTCTCTCTACCCCGACCCTGTCCATCTCTCTCTCTCTCTCGTGTGGCAACCCCATTACAAAACCCCCATTACAAACCCTCTCTCGTGTGTCAACCTAATACTCCCCATTACAAAACCTAACACCCAAATTATCTTTCAATGAGGGAGAGAAAGATGGAACTCGATCCCTCATCAGTTCATCTCAGTGTTGGATGGAACGGTAGGAAGAAGAGATCACTGCTACCGCAAAGGAAGAGATTCCATGCCCAGAAGTTAAATTCCGTGCAAGTTTTCAGTGTTAAATGGGTCGGTTCAAAGAAGAGATTGCCACGAGGACGCCAAGGACCAACACTCCGTGCCCAGAGGCTGAACTCGACAACATCCCTTCATCTCTTGGCATCTGCAGCTTCATTTGTCTCCGAGGGAAATCTTGGAGATGTCTCTTCTCTTCAGCTCCTGGCAAATACAGCTTCGCTGGTACCCGAGTGAAATCTCAGTCTTGACTTCCAACTTCACTCGTGATGATGAAAAGAAGGTTACGCTCTTGACCACCACTCTTTTCGGCAAATCGATGTTCACTGTTCAGTATCTTGGACCAACTGGGGTTGCTTATGATATTTTCATAAAGGATTTGTGTTCTTGAGTTTTTTGTTTTTTTGTTTTTAATTTTGCATTAGATAAGAGCCCTAGTGGAGGGTTCCTGGACTAATGATATATTTAGTCATAATTGCTTGCGATCAAGTTAATTGCAAAAGAATATATTAGAAATCTCGTGGTCACTGACATTTTACACCAATTTTCTGGATCGTAGAAATCGTCTTACTGGATTTCCGCTTGCTTGGGATGACTTTCCTTGAGCTGCTAAGCTTTACAATCAGTATCGGAAAAAACCACGCAATGACATTTTAATTTACCCAGAGACTTGAACTTCATGGATTGAGACCGCATGTACGTAATCATAATTTGGACCTTGTCGTTGCTACCCGCTAGTAGCACTAGTTGTGTTGTCCTTGAAGAAGTTTTTTCTACTGCTAAACCTCACAAACGCTGAGTGAGACACACTGTATATCAAACACGAGATTTACAGCATCGTTATAGCTATTATAAATTATTAATGTGTATTAAATATACAATACAATCTAATCAAACCAATCGCTTAACCGCTAAGCTTATCACTTATAACTAAGGGAGAGGGGAAGAGTGAAGAAATATATTTGATATACATAATGTACCCCGTAAATTTTCAAGAACAACGATTACCACCAATAATGTTGACAAGCCAGGGGATATTTAACGATCACCCCAAAAGTAGATACAAAGCTCCGCATTTTTTTGAAAATGTACTTGTATTCATTTGTGTTAAATTGAAATAGTGTTTTTCATTAATTTCTCTCAATTAATTTTTGAATTATCTTTAATATTTTAAAAAAATGATATAGTTGTTGACCAAGGCTTCAACATTTATAAAAAAAAGAGAGCCAAAACAGCCTATAAGTAGAGCATTACTATGAGACATTCATAAATCACAATCTACAATAGAGACTCCTTCATGTATAAGATGTTACATCTAGCAGTTATAATAGCGACTCTTCTTGTCTCCGAGGAAAGTTGCTTAGTCAACTAATTCATGTTAATTTCCACTTAATCATTGATATACCTTAGCTGATTCAAATGTTTTATTGAAATTGTGATATTATAGTATATGAAAAAATATTATGTTACTAAAGCATAAGGCAATCAATATTCTTGTGCTAACATGACATTACTTGCTCTGGTCGCAGCTTACCTCTACCTGCACAACTTTATGTAACTCGCCATGCTAGTTTAAGTTTATGCAAAACCAATGCACCAGTAAAACGAACCATGTTTAGATGATGCAAACTCATATACATATTTAATTTTACCCCAAATGTTTCATTTAGGTGGCAAGAAAGCTTTAATTGTTTCTCTAGATTCCTTGCAGTCAAATGGTTTTACCAAATACCAAAATAAACAAAAAGCTTTAATAGGCACCGTGAGTGAAGCGTGCGGGAGAGGCAACTAAGTGCTTCTTATGTCTTTCTTTATGAATTTTCCGCTTTTATGAATATTAAAGTGCCAAGAAAATAATCCCATCATGTTGGATAGATTTGAATTGGAACACCCTGCAAATACTATATTAAATACTTTACCGTCCTAAACAAGTAGATCGATAGTTTATTTATGTCAATTAGAAATAAATAAAAGGGAAAGAACGTTTTATTCTAGAGGAGGAATAGTAAATAACGCGTTGAAACTTTAAGTTAGTATCTACCATGTGGCGACCAAATGGCAGGAAAAGCTAACTTTACCTTTTGACTATTTTCCAAAATTCTTATGATTTCAGACTACGAATGCAACAGCAAAACAGTTGTTCAATGCAAAATTGGAAGTTATGATGATCAATCCAAAGTTAAAAGAACGAGACTTGTAAAATTGAAATTGTTAATCACATATATTCGGACATGTATGCTATACATCTATCCGTTCTTTTGCAATTAGATATAATCATAATGGTTTGACATTATAGCATAATTGGCAATGTTTCACTCACATGACTCATATGGCCCGCATAAATGCACCAAATTTATTTATTAAATTTTTTGTAAGACTCATTTGAAAAGGTTAAGTGTTATACTAAATGCACGAATTACTTTCCATTTAGGAAACGATGAAATGGAGGTATGATAGATAAAGGGTTGAAAGTTGAATCTTGCATCGGCCACCTAACCGCGAGAAAAACTTTTCGTATATTATTTTCAGAATATTTTATTGCTCCGCGATAGCAATAGAGTTATTCCATGCAGAATCCGTCTCTAGCCAACAACCGTATGGAAAGTACAGAGATTAGGAAAAGGAGGGAAAAAAAGAAAGAGATTAAAAACTTCTAAACAGGGTCAAACTTAAGACTACTAATATATATTCAATTTCAGGTAGATCAGTGGAGTGACCTCGTCTCGTTGGAACGAGGTTGGAACTCCCCAAGGATCAAGTTATCCGGCACTCATAGTGTAAGTTGGTTTCCATATAGCATGCGTCAATTTGAAGCATAAAGAAGTTAATGTGGTGGTAAGAAGTCAGATATACAAATTTTGGTTGGGGGACGGATAAGTTTTCCACTGGCCATGAGTTCTAGGAAGCTTATCACGCCAAGATTCTTGGGTAAATCCAGTCTTCAATTTCCAAAAAATAATAGAAAAATGAGTATTAATAATAATTCCAAAAAATAAGAATATGTTAAAAATGATAAATATATTCACTTTCGTTAAGCTAAATAAAATATTTTAATAAAAAATTAAATTCAAGGGGGAAGAGGCCTCAATAATAAAATGATCAAATGACAAAAAATGATTACTCATTATGTATATTTAAAGGGTTAACTAATACAAGAAACGATCAATTCATGAAATCATATTAATAACCAAAATCTTAGTTGATATTTTTAAATATATTTTAACGACAAATATCCCTACATTAATTAACTATTTAAAAATACATAGTAAGTATCCATTTTTTGTAATTTGAGACCTTTTTTTATCTATTTTACTTAATTGTATTTTCTCTTTATTGGAATATCTTAAAAATGTTATTAGTGTACAATCAAATGTTAACAACTTTTCATCTTTAACATTATAATTGATATTTACATTTTCTTAATTTATTTTTCACAATTCATTATTTATTTCACTTTTATGGAAATCATGGGTAAAGAAAGAAAGACTTTCTTTTTCAAATGAGATGAAAATATATTATTACCGCTTAAAAATCTTGTGCATTGCAAGTGCCAATGGAGAATAAAACATAGGGTTAATGACTGTAACAGAGCAAAGTTTAGAAGGCAGCATGTAACATTTGAAAATTTAAGGACAAACATATACTACCACTAAAATTTTGGGGGAGTTTCGTGTAATTCCACGTCAATTTTATAATGGAACATGCATGACAACATAGAAATAACAAGGATCTTCGATCCTACACTAAGACAAAAGGTTATTTTGCTAAATGACATAGAATTTAATACCACATTAAAATTATAGTTAGCTGACGTATTCAAAACAACAAATAAAAAAAATCATGTATGAAAGAATATTAACATGTGGAAGAAATCTAGGTATACTTTATTCTTAATTGGAATTATTTTTGTATCACATTAAATAAAAATACGTCTATTTTAGATAAAATAATCATAAATTTCTTACTTAATTTTTGCAAACTTACTGAAATCAGTAACTTAAATAGACAAATATATTTACATTTCATTTAATGGTTAGAGATGAATTGAAAGCTAAGCTTTGATAATTGAAAGATTCAGCAAAATGGAGATATCTCTAACGTTACCTATAATATATGGAAGTATTGATGCAATTTCATAGTCATTTGGCCTAAATGATACATGAAGAACATAAGGCAGATGAGGGGTGACCTAGAATGTTAAAGATTATAACATGAGTGATTTGACAGATTTGGTTTCCTATATATCCTCTCATAAGGTACTTCATTGTATATATTATATACAAACCAAAATACCCAACAAGCATTAACTCCCCTTGAAAAGGAAGTGATCCAACCGTACCTTCTAGTATGGCTACTTTGTTACAACTTCACTCAAGTCACTAGCCCTACCTTTGGCATCACCTCCTTGCGATTAAGGCATCACCACTCCCATTGGCAGCATCCACTAATTTGGAACTTGCAACACCTCAAACAAGAAAATCAATGGCCACCTATCAATGTCTGATTTCAAGTCAAAGAAAAGCAATGTTTGTTGTCAACTAACTGATCAAGAGGAGCATCTTGTTGAAAGGTTCCATCCATATATATATAAACGATCAATTTGTATAGATATCGTTATTTACATAAAAAAATTAAGCACAGAAGGAAAATTCATCTGGGGTTATTTTCTCTCCAATAATTTCAAATAAGCGATTAGAGATGCAAAAGACTTTGTTTATGTATTAAAAAGCTAAACGATAGATTGTTTTAATTTTAGTTTTGACAACATTAATTGAGTTAGCTAGCCACCCGGGTGTTATTTCATACGAAAAACACCTATTTATCTTCTACATTCACCTAATTTGTCTTTGTTAGAAATTTGCAATGTATCACAAATAATTCTAACGTAGTTATCACAAATAATTCTAACGTAGTTATCCAAGAGTATTTTACTTTTGCGACAACTGCAACACAAATCTCTAGTTAAATCATTTTCCTATAACATATAAGAGTGGATCCTGTACTTTTTTTTCCCATAAAAAAATAATCATTCCACTGATCTTTTTTTCTTAATATATGGTGTCGTGTTAATTTAAAGTTCTTCCAGCTAGAAATAGATAACCATGAGAATTCTCTTTTTATATGTTAATTTATTGTCTTAGTAATTCAAAAAACTTGACGAAGACGTTGAGATTTGAGGAAAACAAACCCTTTAAGCGAAAACAAAATTAGATATTTAAATACCAAGCATTAACCGAGGTGCCTGTGAGGCTAAAACCTGTGAGCTATATGGGATAATATGGACCTACTGAAACCCAACAAATAAATAATTTTAGCACACGGCTAATACAAAATAATGGTATATAAAGTCACTGGATATTATGAAGTAAACTATCTCATTATGCCAGAATGGCGGCTTCTAATTTTTGCACACCTCCGCGAGCTTTGTTGCTAATACCTTTCTTGAATGGAACTGAAAATTCTAGTGAATATAATGTAGTCTTTTTACACCACGTGAAAATAAATCTGTAATTTTCAATT
Source organism: Corymbia citriodora subsp. variegata (assembly GCA_014858505.1). Lineage (NCBI taxonomy): Eukaryota > Viridiplantae > Streptophyta > Magnoliopsida > Myrtales > Myrtaceae > Corymbia > Corymbia citriodora. The sequence goes on from MU090122.1 coordinate 18,091, forward strand.
GAAATATTCCTAAGTGGCACAGCATTGCGCATT